>PVKA01016027.1:37757-48991 GCA_004027165.1 Ctenomys sociabilis | reverse complement strand
GTACAACCATTGTGGAGGTCAGTATGGAGACTCCTCAAAAGAATAGGACTAGAAATCCCATTCAAGCCAGCTATCCCCCTACTGGGAATTTTCCCAAAGGATCTGGATACACTGTATCATAGAGATATATGTATACCTATGTTTATAGCAGCACAATGTGTGATAGCAAAATCTTGGAAACAACCAAGATGTCCATCACGTGAAGAATGGCTGAAAAAGATGTGGTATTTCTATATAATGGAGTATTACTCAGCTATTAAGAATGATAAGTTTGAAGCATTTATACTGAAGTGGATGCCACTTAAACATATACTCATAAGTGAAATAAACCAGACACACATGTGTAAATATCGTATAGGCTCCCTAGTATAACAAGCGAAAAGCAGAAATACAAAATGAAATGTATAACAAGTAAAATCAATTGAGTCAGATAAGGCAAAGTGAATGGCATAAGCTGCAGGATACTAATCAGCTTTTCTTCTGGATGGTTAACAACCTAAGATCCCAAGTCAGAAATCATCTTCTATCATTTTTTTAAATCACTTTTTTGCAGATTTGCTAGTTTTCCTTCTATGCATGTTTGTCTTGGTTACTGTTTTCTCCTTTGAGGTAGAAAATACCCAACAGTCAAAGTTAGAGTAGGAAAGGTTTATTTAGCTCGTATTTCCTGGAGATTTCAGTCCATATTGGATGGCTCCAAGGCAGAGTGGCACAAGGCAGAGAGCATCCATTCATGGCAACAGTAAAGAGCAAGAGGGCAAAAGGGAAGGGTACCAGCTCAGGCAGCTAGCTAGACTCCTTACATTGTAACGCAAATTACCCATCCCAGGGCTAGAGTGTAGCACTCAAACCTGAAGTCCCAGCCCTGGATCCAGAATCAGTCACAAACTCCAGTAGTCAAGCCATTGCATGCATGCATGGGGCTTTTGGAGGATATACAAACCATAACATTCCACTGATGGACCCCCAAACACTTATGCATGTCCCTTTATGCATAAGAATTGCCAAAATGGCAACAGTTTCAGAATTGCTGAAAAGTGGTCAGGATTCAAAGTTCCCTAGACACCTGGTCTAAATAATATTAAAATTAATTTTTAATTAAATAAAATTTAAAATAGGGAGATATTCTTGGACAGGACTCTTGATTGTTGGTTAGATGGTGGCCAACCTTTGTTCATAAGTGGAGAGCCCCCAATAATCTCCTTATAAGACATTTCTAATAATTTAGTAAAAGCAAAAAATTAAAATTTTGTTTTTTTTTTCTTTTGTAAAAGTTGCTACATTAAATATACTCTTGCCTTTCTTTTATGGTCCATATACTTATAATAAAATATTCATGTCAAGCCAAAATGAGGTCATCATTCAAATGATAGTTTTCTCATCATCTGTTATGACTGTTAAGTGACACTACTACATACGACTGTTGATGTCAAATGTTCTTTGTACAAAGTTTAACTACTGTCTACTAACATTCTACAGGTCTTAGCGTGCCCTGGGGATAGGACAGCATGGAACATGCCGGATTGAACCTCAGTTGCTGCACCTGCCTAAGCTGGTGCTTTAATCTGCTGAGCTGTCTGGACAGCCCTCAAAACTTTTCAAGTTTTTATACTTTATCTAATATATTTATAGAAACACTTATATGAGTAAACATGAAGACATTCATATAGATATGTATATACATATAGACATACACATACGTATAAAAGGTCTTTGGCTAATTAATCATACTAGTGAAAAATGGAAGATTACCTTTTTTTTTGGCTGAACCAGGGATTGAACTCAGGCCCTTGCACTTGCCAGGGAAGCGCTTATTCCATGGAGCCATCTCCCTGGGCTCAAAAATTCCCAAGTTGATATCTTTATGCAGACAGATATTCATTGGCTTTTAAAATATATGATACATATACTGATATGAAAGTATAAATTGCTATAATTATTTTGAAAAACTCTTTGGGAATATCTATTAAAATTAAAATTAAATGAAGGAGTACCCTGAAAAATTCTAGGAGAATTTAAATGTTAAATTGTCCATGGTTGATAAGAAATAAGATTTCTCTGGTTGCACTTTATATTTCAGGTATTTGATAATCAATTATGTTGCTCTTATGAAAAAACAAGTTTTATTTATTTATTTTTGGCAGAACCAGGGATTAAACTCAGGCCCTTGTGCTTGTCAGAAAGTCTTATTTTACTGAGCCATCTTCCTGGCCCAATAACTGTTATTAATTCCTATTTTATATTCTGATCCATTCATGAGATTTTTTTTGGCAGAACTAAGGATTGAACTCAGGCCCTTGCATTTGTCATGCAAGCCCTTATTGTACTGAGCCATCTCCCTGGCTCTGTTCATGAGATTTGTGCCATGCTAAAAAGACAAATTTTGGCCCTCAAACTTCACAAAAAATCTTTTTTTTTTTTTTTTTTTTTTTTTTGTCTTTTTGAGACAGGGTCTCACTATGCAGCTTAGGTTGGCCTTAAGCTCACTTTGTAGCTCAGCCTGGTCTCGAACTCACAACAATCCTCCTGCCTCAGTCTCCCAAGTGCTGAGATTACAGGCATGCGCCACCATGCCCAGCCTTCACAAAAAATCTTAAACTGACTTTCTGTGTCTTCAATAAAAAAGACCAAAATTAAGTATACAGAAGTGCCAACTTTTGCCTGTGACACTCCAGACTCCCATCCAAGTAGGACCTTAACAAGATAACATTGAGTCTAAACAATGGCAAAAAAGTACATTGGGCACGAGTCTGCCCCAACTTGCAGATGTGGTTCCATCTACAAGCTCAAGGGTCACTGGCAATGCTACTACCCTGTCCGCTAGAGAGGGGGTAAGTCATTCAATTCCCTACCATCATGGAAAAACTCACTGTAGCCAGATCCATCAATACTTGCCCTGCTTGAACTTTCTGCTGAAGAGAAACAACAGAGCTTGGGGTCCATGACCCATATCTAGTCCCAAGTCTTGCTGGATATCTCAGATTAAAAAAAAAAAATCCTTGCTGACTCATACACCACATATGGTATTGTTCCTCAGTTATATTAGATCTATGTCTCTGTAGTGGGTGTTGATCACAGACCTACATAATATCTTCAGGCAGACTCTCTCCTTGCTGACTCTAGACACTGTTTCTCACTCATAATTTCCTTGGAAACCCAACATATTTCATACCTGCCATTGAGAGAAATCTCATCCCAACGTTCCCTCTCTCTCTCTCACATTTCTCCCCACTGTGGTTATCCTATAAACTCAATGCATAGCTACCTCCTCCCTCCCTCCCTTCCCTTGTCAATCACATACTCCTAGTTACTTCTAGTCCCACTCATTCTAAACTGGTGTGCCTCAGAGATCCCATGGCCTTTTCTTACATTCCCCAATACCCAAGTGCCCCCAAATATCAGAGAAGACTCAAGACCATCATTTGTCAACTCCTTACTCCTCCCTTTCAATATAGTCATGATAAAATGATACATTCAGATTGTGGATTCCCTTCTTGCTTCTACCCAGATCACCAGCCTCACCAAATGTTGGCTGTATATACCCATTCCAAGGCTTGATCTCATGGCCATCCCAACAGTACCCAACAACCCAAACTCCTATCCTATTCCCAAAAAATCTTTATCCATTAATATCTCCCTTTTAAAACTCCCTTCTTCCAAAAGCCTCATATGTTTCCTTGTATCAAACTCATTTCATTCAATACACCTTCAGACAAGCAACACAAAACAGACACATAGCTGTTTCTGTGTGAAACTTCAGTATATAAAATTCCATCTTCTTTTGACTAACTCCCCTTCTAAGGTCTCTCACAGAGCTTACTATTATGTTTATGGTACCCCTGCTCCATTTTCCTCATCCACAATACTGTCACCAGATTAACAACCCAAAATTTTAACCAAATATTTCTCTTAGATTGTTCCTACTAGGCCTTGCTCCAGTGAGACTCCTTCATTAAAGACAATGCCTCACTCTGAACTCCAGACTCATGACCCCATCATGCTTCTGCTCAGCAGGATGTTGCCAGATGATTTCTTTACCATTTTTTCTATCAGATAGAGTCTGGGATGACAGGATTCAAAGTTCCCCAGGCCATTTGCCTCAAACACTGCCCCTCTTTTTTATAAGACATCTTGCACACAAATCCTTTCCTCTGGGCCCCATACAGTGCCAAACCCAAAACCACAAACGGGCCCACCTGAATTTGACCTGGGCAAGCAATTAAGAAATTTTCTTTTGTTAACATGAAAGGTGCCCCACAGGCCAAGTATCCCTGCCAACATTAGCTCTCCCTTAGCTGTTCCAGGTCATAAGCACCCTCCCTAAAAGAGCATATAAATTCTCTTTTCCACCCTTTATTTGCTGCTATTTTGGTGTGCTAGACCGCTAGCCTGTTTGATGCCCCCAATAAATCTACTCACATCAGAATGCCTATACTGATTGAGTTACATGGGTTTATACCTAACCAAAAGTCCAAGTCCCGAGTCTCCTCCAAGATCCAAGCAACTCTTAGCTGTGAGGTCCTCTCCAAATGAAAACTTAAATACATCCAATATTCAATGGCACAAGATAAACATTACCATTGTAAGAGGTACATAAAGCAGGATACCAAACATTGGGACCAAAGCAAGTCCCAAACCCCTTAAGGGCCAACATTAAGTCCTGTGGAACATCTGAAGCAATCTGTGGCAAACTGTGAACTCCGTGTGGATCTTCCAGTACAGCATTTCTGGTGGTTGTAGCTCTCATGGCTTTTCTCTTAGGCTCGCTTTGCTCCCTGAAGTTTCCCTTAGATGACCCGTGTTCCTTGCTTTTCCAAACTTCTGGATTTTCCACTGGATAGGCTTCTCACTCACAGCTTTACCCACTTCCCCTTCAGGGGCACACTGTCTGGGCCCTGGTAGAAGTCTTCTTAACCTCAGAACTCCTGCATTCTAAATGTGCCTAAAAGCAACACCATTGGATGACACCAATGTTTTATGCAAGCTGGAACAGTAGCCAGGCCTTCTCTTCTCTTGGATGTAAAAGTCCAGTGCCTGGATCTCTGGGCACTCTGAACCTGATTCTGAGCAATTAATTATTGACATTGGCACCATTCTGGATCCTGGTATAGCTGCTGTGATAACTTTGGAAGATGGGGTTCTTGTGCTTTCCCCTCAAGGCAAAGTGCCTCACCCTTGTAATTCTTTGGCTGCAAAGCTTGAAGCCTGTAGTGATGCCCTCTGGCCATACATTTCAATCTCTAGTTCGTTCTTCACAGTTGAGATCCTCTCAACTCTATCTCAGCATTGCGCAGCTTTCTTTGAGCTTCCTTTCTGGTCAAACATACATTTTAAATCATGGCTCTGGGCTGTTTGGTCTTGATTATCAACATAAATCTGACTAAAACCTCCCAACAATAGCTGTGGCACTGCCTCCATATTTGGCTGCTTTGAGATTTCTTTTGAAAGATTAATCAGTCCACTATGCTTCATCTCAGTCTCAGGCATATTCTCTGGACATGAGAAAAATTCAGGTAAACCTTCTGCCAAGCCATCACACAAATTATCTGTAGTCTAATAATAAGTACAGTCCTTTTTCCAAACAGAAACCTCCCCAACATGGTCTTCAAAGTCATAATTCTATCAACCATCATGTCTTCTGAGCTCTGCCCAGAATTTCCCATACAGAACAGCTGAAGCTGTTTCAGTGCTTCTCTTGTCAGCAACATTTCTGAACTCTGCCTTTCACTTCCCATAAGCCATTCCCAAAAGTTTATAATCCACGTGGTCTGGTTTAGCCATAGCAGCAACCCCACGTTTCTGGTACCTCATTCCTTCTCAGTTATGTTTCTCTTATTGCCTAGACAAAATAGCCAACATACAAATTTATGGAAAAAAAGTTTTACTCAGCTCATAGTTTGTGGAGGTTTCAGTTCATACACAGCTGGCTCCAAGGCAGAGTGGAAGAGGGCAGAGAGGCCAAGCTGGCTCATGACTCCATGGGGCCCTTGGGGAACATGTATGCATAAACTATAACAATCTGCTTTATTTCCTAGATCAGTTCTTGAGTATTTCATTGTTTTGGATGATATTATGAAGGATGTTCTTTCTCCAATTTCCTCCTCAGGGAGTTTGTGGTAAAATGCTACTGATTTTAGGCTGTTGACTGTGGGGCCCCTAAACCCAAACTCTTTGCACAAGTACTGCCATGGTAAACTTTATTTTTATTTATTTATTTATTTATTTATTTTTTTTTTTTTTGTCTTTTTGAGACAGGGTCTCACTATGCAGTTCAGGCTGGCCTTAAACTCACTTTATAGCCTAGGCTGGTCTCGAACTCACAACAATCCTCCTGCCTCAGCCTCCCAAGTGCTGGGATTACAGGCATGCGCCACCACGCCCGGCTTGCCATGGTAAACTTTAGCTGGCCCCAGAATTATAAAAACAGGCGTACATGTGAAGCAAGTATCTATATGGAGCAAGTATACCCCAGAAAGTGCTGACCCCAAGCAGTAACAGGAAAAAATGTTGCCAGATGTATAGGAAGAAAAAAAATCTGTTTGACAGGCAGAATGGGTGCTATATGAGAAACAAGATATATTGCATATAACCTTTATACACTCCCATGCTCTCTGGTCATCATTCACTTGGACTCTGAAATGGGTCTATGCTGGTGGTCGCTGAGCTCAGCTAATACCTTCAAAATTTTAATTGGCTATTTGGATTCCTATATTGATAATGAAACCACAACAACTGGAGGCTCATCCAGGATCCCTATAAGGGGATTTATAGGATCCAAGTCTCTCTTTGAGAGGTCCTCAGGGGGATCACCTAGATACATCCTTCAACCCTGAGGAATGCTGCTTCAAAGTAAAACCAAAAACCCTGGATGCTAATTCGGCTAATTCGGAATGAGCCATCTAGATTCTTAGTTGTAAGGTTACTTTTGTTTCTTGGAGTACCCTTCGGTGGTCCACATGGAGTTTGGATACAACATTAAACTCTGTTGAACCAGTTCCCAGACCAAGACGTTGGCTGCGACTTGATATTGGTCTTCAAACTGAATTTGCATCTTTTATCATTGTTTTGTTTCCATTTCTCTCCAATATAACTTTTGTCATGTTCATCATGGGTCAGTCTGCTTTTGCTTCTGTGCTTTTTTTCACCCCTGCAAAGTTATCTTAGCCATTTTGAGGATTTCAGACAACAAGCCTCAGACAAGATGCTCTTGGAAAAGGCCCGCCTGGCCTCTGTACCAGTGAGCCACTTCTGGATGGATTTTGGAGCCCCAAACTGATTTCAGCTCCCTGCCCCAAAGTTCCTCGAGAAGCAGAATGGCTTGGTATAGATTTTGATAACAGAATTTACTCCAACCAAAGTAAGATTTGATTGGATTTTGTTCTCTCAAGGATTGTGTTGATGGGCCCTAACTTTCAGATGTGAAAGTTGTGTCAATCTACCTCAGATGAGTATTCCTGGGATACTATTGACACATTTTTTCTCTCACTGAAAGAGTCTGTTGTCTCATAGATAAATATTCCAGGATTCATTTTCTCTAGGGCTGGAGGCCCCATAAAGTTTGTTTTTTGAATTTGTTGCAAGGGGAACCCTGTGTTGCCTTACCAGGAAATCTATGGAAATGTAGGCATTTGTTTTGGTTTGAAATCCATCCAGGAGTTTAAATTAATAAAAAAAAATTCAGAGAAAAGAAAAGGCAACCAAATTTTCCCAGGTTGTTATTGTCCTTTGTTTGTTTGTCTGAATTGTTTGTTCTCTGTCGCCACGGGTGCCTGCTTCCCCAGCTGTGCTCACACCAGGAAGTAGCCACAGAATCCATAGCTTGGGCTGGAACAATGGTATTAGCTCTGTTCTTTCACTTGTCTTTTGTGACAGTCTTCCTGAAAATGCAGAAGGTTGCAGACCTAGCTTGGTTGCCCTATTGCATTGTGGTTATTGTTGTTGTATCAAATTACACTTGTCTTGGGCTTCTACTGTGTGTGTAGATTGAGCCTCCTGTGCATCTGTTTTTCTGCTGTGGCCACAAGGAGGGGATTCTGAGTCCCCTCCCACAGGCTGTGCTTCTTCTGGCTATCTGCTGCAATCTGCAAAAATAAAAGTCTCTGTAAATCTTGCTGCATAGGTCTTGCTTTATCTTGGTCTTAATCATCTAACAGAAAGCCATATTGTTATGCTGAGCTGTAAAAGACTCAAGTCAACAACTTCGGACACTGCCACATACATGAAGAACCCAATACTATTATGGACTACTTGACTATTTGGGAATATTTTGCTGAATTAACACATCTACAATATTTAATTGACAAAACTAAACAAAAAAGGGATACAAATGAATGACCATTTTGTATCTGTATATTCAAAATAGTTAAGATATACAGCTACATTCTCTTCTCTATTAGAAGAGGGATCTCTTCTAATAGTATTTGTAAGTAGAATATCATGTCTGCAACTTGTACAACAATTAACCACTAAGAAAACAATATGCAATATATTAATTTTTGGAACTGTCCTACTAATTTGATGTGAAACTGTCTCATTGCTATTTGTTTCTCAATAAAATTATGGAAAAGAAAATATCTCCCAAAAAAGTAAAAATCTGCAGGAATAAGTTACTGCTTCATAGTACAAAAAGTACAGAATAGAAATATAGACAAAAATAGAGAAAAGTGGTGCGGGCAGCCTATAGGAAGGTTATTAGAGGGGAAAGGGATATTTCAAGTGAAAATGTCCAAAGTGCTAGAGAGGAAAAAAAATGTGTTTATGATGGAATCAGAGGAAGTTTCCAGAAAGTGTTTGTAAAGGAATTAGGAAAAGAAAGCTCCCCACTGTGGGCCAGACAAAAGACAAACTCCCTGATTGATATCACAGCTCAAGAGGTGGCACAAAAACCAGTGGGGCCAACATAGATATTGCCTGTTGTAGCTGTCTAGCAACACCCAAGTACTCAGATTTTGTTGTTAACTAGTTCCTTGCTGCTTGAATAGATTAACAGTGGTGACCCCATGTCGAAATAATTTGATATAACATTACCACAAGGGCCAAGAGTGCATAAAGCTTAAGAAGTTTAACCATATGCTATGATATTTAGTGTTGTTAAAAACCTCTTCTTTGGCAAAATAGCAAAACAGCATGTAAAACAATTGGGGTATAATGTAGCCAAAAAAACCCAAAAACAACTCTAAAGATTTGTCAAAAAAGACTATTCTCTATGTCTCCTTATATAAATGACCCGATACCTGTCTCAATTGAACCTGTTCTCCTGTTTCTCTTAGCTCTATCAGGCCCAGTTTTATAAACTGTTTAAGTATGTTAAAGAAAAAACCAGGCCTTCACGTTAATGGTGCTTAAAATTCAGTACTAACCCTTAAAAGTAACAGAACAATGATTTTATTCCCAGATAAAACCAGTGGGGAATGTAATGGGTCAACTGGCATTTTAGACTATAAATGTAAATCTTGTGTTTTCTGTTGTGTAAAACACATATACTGTTCTAAGCTTTTTAGTAACTAGTGGCTGTTTCCTAAGATAAAATTCCTTCCTCACTAATTCCTGCAAACAAGGTTAGCTTACAGAGATGACATCAAAAGGACACTAAATGGGTTTTTAACTTCTTGTGACCTCAGGCTATGCAAAGCTGCAGGTACTCAGGTGCAAGATAACCAGAAACTGAAACAAAGCCCTAGGAAAATCAGTTTAGGTAGTGGTCACACTGACCCTGAAAGCGTTATTTGGTGTCAGACAATAAATTTGTTTAACAAAATGAATGTGATTACATGATTTAAAAGCTCCTCCTGCTTCCTGGGCTAGCCACCTTTTGGCCCTCTCCAGTGATTCTCTCCTGTGTGAGAGCTGACCTGGTGAGCTCAGTAACAAATGACTTTTTTTTTTTTTTTTTTTTTTTGTCTTTTTGAGACAGGGTCTCATTATGTAGTTCAGGCTGGCCTTAAGCTCACTTTGTAGTTTAGGCTGGTCTCGAACTCACAACAATCCTCCTGCCTCAGCCTCCCTAGTGCTGGGTTTACAGGCCTGCACCACCATGCCTGGCTCATAAATGACTTTTTAAATAAAAAAAAAAGAGGTCATCTAATTTAAGCTGGGCAGAAATATATTTGAGTGTGCTCTGGTTTTGTAAAGATATTTGTTTGATCTGCATATTTGTTTATGGATTTATATGAGCTTCAAATATAGACTTTATCTCGCCTGCGCCCGCCCAGCCCCTGAGACCGGCCAGAGACAGCGCGGCCAACTCCGCCATTTTCCTCCATCCCACCCATGTCCGCACAGCCAGAGACCGGCCTGAGACAGTGGTTGACTCCAGTGGCCTCCTGGATCCTGCGCCAAGCTCTCCCAGCAAGAGCGAATTTACAGGACTCTCCAGGCTTCCCAGATCAGTGAGACTGTGATGAGTCTGAGGGAGAGCCTTTGGCTTCTTCCCACACGCACTACGCGGATCCCTGTCCCCAACCCCTCCAAGCCAGTGATTGGCCTGAAACCTCAGGACCCACTCACCAACACCTCCCCAGATCCCCTGACCTAAAGCCCACTGATTGAGTGGGAATTTCCCCGATTCTCTGGGCATCAAAGGTCAGTGAGTGTAGAACCTCAGGCCCGTCATGCCTGAGATATATTTCCCAGGGATTACCTGCCCGCCACCCCCTGTGGCCCGGTGACAGCTCCAGGCACACTGTTCCAGAGAAACATTTCCAGGTGATTACTGGTCCCACCCTAAAGCCCCAGACCCAGTACAGGTCGGCCTGGAGTGAGAACTCCAAGCCTGCCACACCGGAGGGACATTTCTCAGCAATCCACGGTCCAACGCTACGGACCGAAACCCAGCACAGCCTGGCCTGTGAGTAAGGGCTCCAGGCCCACTACACCAGAGGGACCTTTCCCAGCCTTCTCGGGCTACGGCCTGTAGACCCGCACCCAGCACAAGCTGGCCGGCTCAGTACAGCCTACTCAGTGAATAAGATTATCCACTATGCTTTGTGAGCCCAGAAACCCCACCAAAGTCCAGGCCCACCCACCTGGGGAACAACCTGCCTGACACAGGAGGGCTGACCCCGGGAACCAACAGAGGGGAACCAAAGGAGCTGCAGCAAAAAAGGAACTGAACACAACAGCTAGACCCAGGATAGGCATACCTGGAAAATCTCAAACTTAATAGACTGGCACCCGAATCTCATAACAAGCTAAGGTTATAGCTACACCAAAGCTCTACACCAAAGGTCAAAGAT
>PVKA01016027.1:8011-37657 GCA_004027165.1 Ctenomys sociabilis | reverse complement strand
TGAGTCCATCAGGAAGGGCAGAGGACACTAGCTCAGCTGCAACGAATGAACTAACAGATACAGCAGCAAAGGAACAACAGCAGAAAGCTATAGAGGAAATAAAATGAGAAGTAATTCCACAACTTAAAAAAGCAGTATTTGAATACATAGCATCTGAAATAAAGAATGAATTCTAGAAACATTGGGTGGAAAAACGATGCTCACCCAGAACACCTGCAGAGAGCACTATTCCACCTCATATATATGAATTAACAGCATCTGAAGCAAAGAAACAACAGCAGAAAGATAATGAGGAACTCAAAGAAGAAATAAGTTCTGAAATCAAAAAAGAACGTTTTGAAGTCATAGGATCTGAAATACTGGAACAAGTCCAGAAATATACAGAGGAAATCCAACTTGGAAGAAACACAGCAGAAAAAGAATTAATAACTACCTCTAAAGAAGACATGGATAAAAAAATTGAGGAGATCAAAAATATGATGGATCCCTTCATTGAGCAGTACAAAAAAGAAATAGAACACATCAAACACAGTCAAAGAGATATAGAAGAACTAAAAATAGCAATCACGAGTCTACAAAACCGTCTGAGTGAAAGCGAAGACAGAGTTTCAGATCTTGAAGATGCCGGAGAAGCTAGTGAAAAGGTGAGAAACGATCTCTTAAAAACAACAAGAATGCAGGAAAAAATAATCCATCACCTGCGGGATGACGCCAGAATGAACCATGTGAGAATAATTGCTATCAATGAGAATGAAGGAGTCAATACAAATGACATAAAAAGAATTTGGGGAGAAATAATTGCAGAAAACCTCCCAAATATGAGGAAACAATCCAACATTCAGCTCACTGAAGCATTCAGAAAACCAAATAACCTCAACCCAAGTAGAAATACACCGAGACATATAATAGTTAAGGTCGCAGAAATCCAACACAAAAATAATATACTGAAAGCTGCTAGAGAGAAGAAGGAGCTCACATTCAAAGGAAAACCCATCAGAATTACAGCTGACTTCTCTACACAAACAATGAAGGCAAGGAGAGCATGGAGCAGAGTTCTTCAAGTCCTACATGAAAACTATACCCTGATTGAGTGGGAATTTCCCCGATTCTCAAGTTTGAGGGAGAAGTGAAATACTTCCACGACAAAGAACAACTAAAGAATTTCATGATGACAAAGCAATCCCTCCACAGGCTGCTGAAAGAGGTTCTAGAGAGAGACCACAACGACCAGAACTCCATGCAAGAGGTACCAGGTAAACAATACCAGGTAAATATCATGACAAACATAAGTCAGCACATTTCAATTATAACCATAAATGTAAACGGACTCAATTCTCCAATTAATAGAAATAGACTGGCACAGTGGATTAAGAAACAAAATCCAACAATATGCTGTATACAAGAAACACGCTTAACTCAAAAGGACATTCATAGGCTCAAAGTCAAAAGATGGAAAACAATACTACATGACCCACCACCTTAGAAAAAAAGAGGATTACCAATTCTGTTCTCAGACAGTCTGAACTTCAAACCAAGAATGATCAAATGATATAAAGAAGGCCACTATATATTGGTCAGGGGAAAAATTCAAGAGCAAGAAGTAATACTCATAAATATCTATGCACCAAACACAGGAGCACCCAACTATGTAAGACAAATCTTAAGGGACATGAAAAACTTAATGTCTAAGAACACAATCTTAACAGGAGACCTTAATACACCCTTATCTCAAAAAGATAGGTAAACCAGACAAAAAATTAGCAAGGAAGTAGCAGAACTGAACCAGAGCTTGGAACAAATGGACCTGGTGGACATATACAGAGTGTTCCAGCCAACCACAGCTGAATATACATTTTGTTCAGCTGCACACGGGTCATTTTCCAAAATAGACCACATACTAGTCCAGAGGTCATACCTAAGTATATGCAAGAAAATAGAAATTATCCCATGCATAGTATCTGACCACAATGCAATGAAATTGGAAATAAATGACAAAAGAAACCAGAAAAACCCACTCAATTCATGGAAACTAAACAACACCCTACTCAGCAATCAATGGGTCGTAGAAGAAATTCAACAAGAAATTCAGCAATATCTACAATTCAATGAAAATTCAAGTACAACTTACTGTAATTTATGGGATGCGATGAAAGCAGTTTTTAGAGGGAAAATAATAGCTATAAACTCACACATTAGGAAAATGGAAAGGGAACAAATTAGCACCTTAATATTGCACCTCCGATAACTAGAAAAAGAAGGGCAAACAAAACCCAGAGCGCCAGCGGACTAAGCGCTTGCTTAGGTAAGCGTAGGGACCAGGGTTCGATCCCTGCTTCCGCATGCCGCGCCGGCACCGCCTTTGGGTGCCTTGAGCAGGGGGTTGGAGTCTGGGCGTGGTGGCGCGCGCCTGTAATCCCAGCACTAGGGAGGCAGAAAGCAGGAGGATCACTATGAATGTGGGCTGCATAGTGAGACCCTGTGGACAAAAAAAAAAAAAAAAAGAAAAACCAAAACCCAGAGCGCAAAGACGGGAAGAAATCATAAAGATTATAGCAGAAATTAACTCAATTGAGATGAAAAAAAAATTCAAAGAATCCACAAATCAAAAAGTTGGTTCTTTGAAAAACTAAATACAGTTGATAAGCCTCTTGCCAACCTCATCAAAAAGAGGCAAAAGAAAATTCAAGTACAAGCGATAAGGAATGAAAAGGGTGAAATCACCACGGAGCCAGTGGAAATTCAGAAGATTATCAATAGTTACTTTGAGAATCTTTATGCTCACAGAAGAGAAGACACAGAAGAAATGGACAGATTCCTCAAAAGGTACAAATTACCAAAATTGAATCAAGAAGACATTACAACTCTCAATAAGCCGATAACAGCCAAAGAAATACGAAACATAATAAAAAGCCTACCGACAAAGAAAAGTCCAGGGCCTGATGGATTCACAGCTGAATTCTACAAGAAATTTATAGAAGATACAATCACCATACTCCACAAACTCTTCCACGAAGTTGAAAAGGAAAAAGTCCTCCCAAAATCATTTCTGGAGGCAAGTATAATGCTCATTCCAAAACCAGGGAAAGACACAACCAAAAAGGAGAACTACAGGCCAATCTCACTCATGAACATAGAGGCAAAAATACTCAACAAAATCCTGGCAAATAGAATACAGCAAATCATCAAGAAGATCATACACTATGACCAGGTAGGATTCATCCCAGGGATGCAAGGTTGGTTCAATATTCGAAAATCTATAAATATAATACACTATATGAATAGACTGAAATCTAAAAACCACATGATCATCTCAATTGATGCAGAGAAAGCCTTTGACACATCTCAGTTGATGCAGAGAAAGCCTTTGACAAAGTCCAACACTCATTCATGTTCAAGGTCCTACAGAAAATTGGAATAGATGGACTCTATCTTAACTTGATAAAAGCCATCTATGACAACCCAAAAGCTCATATAATCCTAAATGGGAAAAATGAAATCTTTTACTCTTAAATCAGGTACAAGACAAGGATGTCCTCTATCAACCCTCCTATTCAATATAGTCTTGGAATCCTTAGCAACAGCCATTAGAAAAGAGGGAGAAATAAAGGGAATAAGAATAGGAAAAGAAGAAGTTAAATTATCACTATTTGCAGATGACATGATACTTTACTTGGAAGACCCCAATAATTCCACCAAGAAACTACTAGAACTGATAGGGAAATTCAGTAGCATAGCAGGATACATAGTCAATACGCAGAAGTCAATAGCATTCCTCTATACAGATAACAAACACACTGAAAGGGAAACTATAGAAACAATAACTTTCACAATAGCACCGCGGAAAATGAAATACCTTGGGATTCACTTAATCAAGGAAGTCAAAGATCTTTTCACGGAAAATTACAACACCCTAAGAAAAGAGATTAAGGAGGATTTCAGAAAATGGAAAGATATTCCATGCTCCTGGATAGGAAGATCCAACATCGTGAAGATGGCCATACTCCCAAAATTGCTGTACAGATTTAATGCAATCCCTATCAAACTGCCACCAACATACCTCCCAGACATAGAGAAATCAATCCTAAAATTTATTTGGAACCACAAATGACCTAGAATAGCAAAGGCAATCTTGGCCAATCAAGACAAGGCAGGAGGCATCATTATTCCTGATTTGAAATTATACTACAAAGCCACTGTGATAAAATCAACATGGTATTGGCAACAAAATAGACCTGAGGATCAGTGGAATAGATTATAATATGCAGAGGAATCTACGAAAACACTTAGCGATCTTATCGTTGACAAAGCGGCTACACAAGCTCGCTGGAAGAAAGATAGCCTCTAACAAATGGTGCTGGAAAACATGGCTTTGTACATGCCGAAAATTAAAAATTGACCCAGCTCTATCACCATGCACTAAGGTAAAGTCAAAATGGATTAAAGATCTAAACGTTAAAACAGAAACACTCAATCTCCTGGAAGAGAAAGTAGGAGGAACTCTTGAAGACATAGGGGTAGGTAAAGAGTTCATGAAGAAACATATATTCGCACGGGAAGCTCTTGAAAGAATCAACAAATGGGATCAACTCTTCTTAAAGAGCTTCTGCATGTCAAAAGAAATTGTCAACAGAGTGAAAAGACAACGCACAAACTTTGAAAAAATCCTAACTAATAAGCAATCAGACAGAGGACTACTGTCTAGAATTTATAAAGAACTAAGATATAAGAGGGCCCTCAAATTTAAAGACCCAATTCAGAAATGGGCATCTGAGATGAATACACACTTCTCAGAGGACGAAATTAAAGAAGCGAACAAATATATGAAAAGGTGCTCCACATCGCTAGCCATTCGTGAAATGCAAATAAAAACAACACTGAGATCTCATCTCACTCCAGGAAGAATGGCTATCATAAGGAAATCAACCAACAACAAATGTTGGAGAGGTTGTGGGGAAAAGGGAACACTTCTCCACTGCTGGTGGGAATGTAGACTGGTACAGCCATTGTGGAGGTCAGTGTGGAGACTCCTCAAAAGAGTAGGACTAGAAATCCCATTCAAGCCGGCTATCCCCCGACTGGGAATTTTCCCAAAGGATCTGGATACATTGTATCATAGAGATATATGTGTACCTATGTTTATAGCAGCACAATGTGAGATAGCAAAATCTTGGAAACAACTAAGATGTCTATCACATGAGGAATGGTTGAAAAAGATGTGGTATTTCTATATAATGGAGTATTACTCAGCTATTAAGAATGATAAGTTTGAAGCATTTATACTGAAGTGGATGCCACTTGAACATATACTCATAAGCGAAATAAACCAGACACACATGTGTAAATATCGTATAGTCTCCCTAGTATAACTAGCGAAAAGCAGAAATACAAAGTAAAATACAACGTACAACAAGTAAAATCAATTGATTCAGATAAGGCAAAGTGAATGGCATAAGCTGCAGGATACTAATCAGCTTTTCTTCTGGATGGTTAACAACCTAAGATCACAAGTCAGAGTTGGAGAAATAGAAGAGCCACAAGGCCAGCCAACATTTTGGCCCTAGCCTTTCAAGGTCAGCGAAGACTCAGGACATAGGAGAACCTGTACTGCAACATCATGAGACTTAGGTGAGCTCCAAATTTTCTGAACAAGGAGATTATGGAGCCACAGAGGAAAGAGATTAAAGTTCTAAAGTGTGCCTGGGGAGAGTCACATGAAGAGAAAACTTTCTCTCAAGCTCTCACAGAGAGCAATCTGGTCAAGCATTGGCCGTGACTCATCCACATGGATGACACAGACAAAGGAACTACAGAATAATGTACAGGACTACAAGATAAACCCTGAGAACACTTCAATGACCCTGAGAAGACTTCAATGAGCACATAGGAAATATAAAGTTCTTGTGTTGGTATATAAGTCTTGATCTACCGAGGTCTTAACCATCCAGCAGAAAAGTATAAAAATGAAGTATACATCGTGAACCCATAATATTAAGCTGAGCTGTAAATGGATATGGTCGACAATTTCTATGAATAACTCACTATGGTTGTAGAATGCTGGACTGTGTTGGATTGCGGTGTCGAGTTCAAGCACCTAAGTTAGTTGAATGTCAGTGGAGTGCCCACTTTTGACAGGTGTAGACAAAGGAAGGGTTGTAGAAAGAAAAAATCATGGTGTGTGTGTATAGACAGTACAGTTGGGATAGATGATGCTGTGCTTCTACATAATTCTATGAGAGGCAAGATCTGCAATAATGGTGGTTGGACAGGATATTATGTCGGCTTTTAGTACTATGGTCATCCACTAAGTAAACAATTGTTGAATTTTTGATATAATTCAGGTATAAAAAATAAGATATGTAAGCAACTATACTCTTAATTCACTGATAAGAGATATCTGCTAAAATAATATCTGTAAATATAATATCATGTATGCACCTTGTACAATACCAAAACGTTAAGAAAATAGTTTGCAATGTATTAATTCATCAAATGTGTATGGTTATGGTGTCTTGAAACTGTCTGGTTGACATTTGTATTTTAATAAAATAAAAATAAATGAAAAAAAATTAAATATAGACTTTATTTATTTATGTATTTTGTCTTTTGTTTTTCAAAGTATTCCATCTTTTTATTATAGAATGTAAGAATGCATATTGTGCCAACCGAGTATTTCACATAAAACTAATTTTTAATTACAATTCTAATTACTCAATAATATTCATGTGTTGAAGTATGTATTTATTTTTTGATGGCTCATGATGCCTTCAGGCTATATCTGGTGTGGCTAGAGGATCCAACCACAGCAACCTGAGCCTGACTGCTCTATGTTAGCAGTCACTTAAACAACTGTGCTAATGGACAGGCCACCTAAATGTATACTTTAAAGCATGTTTTTTTCTGAGTTACCAGCTGATCTAAGTGATATCTATCTATATTTATATCTGTATCTGTTGTATTAGTAGAGGAGGGTGACAAATTAACCCTGGGACAGAAGTTGAGTGTATTCATACTCCATGTATTGGAGACCCTGCTTTTAGGGCCCTGGTAAAAGGTGACTCTCTGGTACTGGGCTGGCCAAGTACCAGGCAGCCCTCCTTGAAGACTCACATCTATCTCTTAAGACAGCTCGGGGGGTGGGGGGGACAAAAAAAAGACAACTCAGGCCATTAAACCTTCATCCCTCCTTCCAATGTCATTGGAACCACTGGAGCAAGATTGTGTGGAGACCATGAGGCTATTTTTTCTACAAGCCCTGACCTGCAGGGAACACCACTTCAAGTCTCCAACCTCATCCTGTTTTCAGATAGAAGCAGTATGGTAATTGGTGGGGTACAGAGGGGGAGGAAGTAGTGGTTGTGATTGTGGAAAGGGCAGTGTAAAAAGGAAGTCCTAGGGACTTCAGCCCAAAATAAAGAGGCCTCGTAGTCACAGGAGAAAAAGACATAAAAAGCTCCCAGATATTATGCTTCTTACAGGAAATATGGTGGCCCACTGATGTAGCAGTGATACACTGTACTGAATATCAAAAAGGCTGAGGCAATATGACTGTCAACCTGCTAGCAAAGCAAGTGGCTGTGGGGGACTCAGTGCCAGAGACACATAGGTAGCACCACTCTTTCAGCCACCCAAATATTTTGAGACTGAGTTATTGTGGGCCAAGTCAGAAAGGACATCAGAAATGTGTGGCAAATCTTGTCAGGGAGAAGAGCATTTTTGTCTAAAAACATGGGACATTTCGTGATTCAAAAACTATATGACAAGTCCCATCTGGGAAAGACAGCTATGACCAAACTGCTTGGCCACTACTTCTATAACTCCAGGCTTTGTACCTTGTGCACCTCAGTGGCCAACAAGTGTGTAACTTGTGCTAACAGTAGTCTAGTTTCTCATCCACAGTGTAAACCAGGCATCTGCTGATAAGGAACCTTCATTTTTTAGGTTGTCAACCTTTACTGAGGTTAAGTCCACACTGAAAGACAAAAATATTTGTGGGTGCTTATTTGCACCTTCTCAGGATAGGTAGAGACCCTGCCCATCAGAACTGAGGCTTCCTGGGGCCTGCAAGATGGCTCAGAAGAACAAGTACTTCCCTGGGAAGTACAAGGGTCTGAAGTTCAATCCATGATTCTGCCAAAAAAAAAAAAAAAAGAACTGCGACCTCCAGAGGGGTGGTAAAAGCCCTCATGGAACTAATCATCCCTGTTATGGTAGGCTCAGATAATTGGCCTCCTTTTGTGGGTAGAGTAGTTAAGAGTCTTTCCAGTGTTTTGGAACTAAAATAGAAGCTAGATACTACCTACTAACCCCCAAAACTCGGGCCAAGTATAGCAGCAAAACCGCACCCGGAGGAGCACCCTGTCCAAGCTATGCCAAGTGACAGGTGCAGACCAGGTGCTTATGCTTCTGATGGCCTTACTGTTCTCATGCTGCACCCAATACTGGGATGGACTCACTCCTTTTGAAATCCTATTTGAAAGACTGCCACCATTGGTGCTGGTGTTGGAGAAACAATAAAAAGACTGAGACACAAGAGATCATTCCTTTTAAGCTCCCAATTTGAGGGAGGAGATCCTGACATTAACTTTAATCAGAAACTTGCAGTCTACTCTGCAGAGTACACACTCCCTGTCCAGCCCCTCCTGCAGTCTACCTGTCACTTGTTCTGAGTGCACCATGCTGTTCCCGAGAGACCTGACAACCCACCAGCAGCCCAGCCCAGTGATCAAGTCTACAACAAAAAGAGACAACCTTCCTGTCTCTGTGCTTGCTGGGAAGGATCCTACACCATCACCCTGAGCACGCCATCAGCCATCAAGATTGCCAGAAAGAATAGGATCTATGTTGACAGTTGCTGAACCCAGCTAATAAAAAAAATTCAAATTTTTAATTGGCTACTTGGATTCCTATATTGTTATGAACCCCCAACACTGACATTCTGTCTTGATATAATCGTGCATTCTTTATTAATTCAAGGAGTTTCTTGGTGTAGATTTTTTGTGTCTTGCAAGTAGAGAATCATGTCATTAGTATATAATGAAAGTTTAAATGTCCTTTAAAAATGCTCATTCCTTGTATTTGTGTATACAAAATAGTTAGAATAGATATATAGCTACTTTTGCTTAATTCAATGAGAAGAAAGATTTGTACTAATAGTGTTTAGATAGGATATCTTCTCTGCTTCTTGTGGTATGGATAACCACTAAAAAGATAACAGTGTACAATGTATTCATTATTGAAACTCTTCTATTGATCAGTTTTGAAACTGTCTCATTGCTATTTGTTTCTCAATAAAATAAAATAAAAATTCTCATTCATTTTCTCCCTTTTGTCTAATTATTCTGCTTAGTATTTCCAGAACTATATTGTATAGCAATGGTGATAGCAGACATCTCATTTTGTACCAGAATTTTGAGTGAAAAGTGTCAGTTTTTTTCTCCTTTAAAATGAGGTTGGCTGTTCATGTGCCATAGATGGCTTAAATCAAATTGACTTAGACTTTCTATTCCAAGTTTTGTAGGTTTTTTTTGACATGAATTAGTGTTGGAGTTTTTAAAAAACCATTTCTGCATCTTTTGAGATTTTCATGTAGGCTTTGGTTTTGGCTCTGTTGATATAGTATTTGTTTATAGATTTCTGCATGTTGAACCAGTCCTGTATCCCTGGGATGAATCTAACCTGGTTATGGTAAATAATCTTCCTGATGACAGGCACCTAAATTGGTTGAATGACAATGGAATGCCCATCTTTGACAGGTGTAGACAAAGGAAGGGGTATAGAAAGGAAGAATCATGATGTGTGTGTATGTACAGTACAGTTGGGATAGATTCAACATGCTTCTACATAACTCTATGAGAGGCAAGATTTGCATTAATGGTGGTTGGACAGGATATTATATCAGCTTCCAGTACTATGGACAACCACTAGGAAAATAACAAGGTAGAAAGTATTAATTATGGAATCTTTGATATAATTCAGGTATAAAAAATTAGATACATAAACAGCTACACTCTCTTAATTTACTGATAAGAGACATCTGCTATAATAATGTCTGTAAGTATAATATCATGTATGTACCTTCTATGATACCAAAACATGAAAACAGTTTGCAATGTATTAATTTATTGAATCTGTCCTGAAAAGGTGTCTTAAAACTGTCTCATTGATATTTGTACTTCAATAAAATAAAAAATAAATTAAAAAATAATCTTCGTGACGATTTGTTGTATTATATTTGCTAATATTTTATTGAGCATTTTTGCAACAATGTTCAAATAAGAGACTGGAATATAGCTCTAATTTTTTTGTTGTTGTTGGACCTTCTCTGGTTTTCTTATCAATATGATACTTGTTTCCAGAAGTAAGTCAGCTAAAATTGCTTCTTTTTAATTTCATTAGAGTTTGAAGAATATTGGCATTAAATCTTCTTGAAATTTGTTATTTAATTCATAGCATTGAATCCATCAGAACTTGGCCTTTTGTTTGTATGTTTTTACTATTTTTTCCTTTTTTTTTTTTTTTTTTTTTTTTTTTTTTTTTTTTTTTTTTTTTTTTTTTTTTTTTTTTTTTTTTTTTTTTTTTTTTTTTTTTTTTTTTTTGCAGTACCAGGGGTTGAACTCAGGATAGTGTGCTTGCCAGGCTAGTGCCTATCCTACTGAGCTATCTCCTAGTCTTATATATTTTTTTGAGAAAAAAACTTTATTGGATAGAAAAGCTTCTGTTGGAGAGGGACAGAAGGGGGGCCCGAGCAGGTTGACCAGGGAAGCTGCCTCTTTTTGGGACTTTTGTAGTGAAAAACCATGTGGGGCTAAGGTACAGAAGGAGTCTCGCTTAGGTGGATGTGGGGTGGAACAAAACTATGGTCAACCAATGGGATTACAAGCACAATTGTTCAGGTAAAGTTGATTAGGCCCAGGACCAAATGGGGAAGTAAGTCATGTAGTAAGCGGGCATGAATACAAGACAAGATCTCTTCCCCTCGGAGGTTGCGCTAGTGACTCTCCATGTGACTCTCCCCAGGCACACTATACATCATTAATGTCCTTTTCTCTGTGGCTCCATAATCTCCTGGATCAGAAAACTTCTGTCACAACTGAGTTTCATGATGTTACAGTACAGGTTCACCTATATCTTGAGTCTTCACTGAACTTGAAAGGCTGGGGCCAAAATGTTGGTTGGCCTTGAGGATTTTCTACTTGTCCAATTATGATCTGTGAACTTAGGTTGTTAACCATCCAGAAGAAAAGTTGATTAGTACTCTGCAGCATATGCCGTTCAGTTTGCTGTAATTATCTGACTCAATTTTTTTAGCTGTTGTTGTACATTTCTAGTTCTATTTCTTCTTTTGTCTTCTTATACTAGGGAGACTACATGATTTATTTCACCTATGAGTATATGTTCAAGTGGTATCCATTTCAATATAAATGCATCAAGTTTATCATTCTTTATAACTGAGTAATACTCCATTATACAGAAATACAACATCTTTTTCAACCATTCCTCATGTGACAGCCATCTTGATTGTTTTCATGATTTTGCTATCACAAATTATGCTTCTATAAACATAGGTAAACATATTTCACTATGATATAATCTTTTCAGTTCCTATGGGAAAATTCCCAGTAGGGGGGAAGCTGGATTGAATGGGATTTCTAGTCCTACCCTTTTGGGGAGTCTCCACACTGCTCTCCGCAATGGTTGTACCAGTCAACATTCCCACCAGCAGTGGAGAAGTGTTCCCTTTTCCCACAACCACGGAACATTTGTTGTTTGTTGATTTCTGTATGATAGCCATTCTTTCTGGAGTGAGATGGTATCTCAGTGTAGTTTTTATTTGAATTTTATGGATGGTTAGCAATGTGGAGCTTTGTTTCATATATTTATTTGCTTCCTTAACTTCGTCCTCTGAGAAGTGTGTATTCATCTCAGATGCCCATTTCTGAAGTGGGTCTTTAAGATTGAGGACCTTTTTATCTTAGTTCTTTATATGTTCTAGACAGTAGACCTTTGTCTGATTGCTTTGTCAGGATGTTTTCAAAATTTGTGGATTGTCTTTTCACTCTGTTGACAATTTCTTTTGATGTACAGAAACTCCCCAAGAAGAGTTTATCCTGGTAGTTGATTCTTTCAAGTGTTTCTCATGCTAATATATATTTGTTCATGAACTTTTTGTCCATGCCTATGTCTTCAAGAGGTCCTCCTACTTTCTCTTCCAGGACATTGAGTGTTTCTGCTTTATTTTTTATTTATTTATTTATTTATTTATTTATTTATTTATTTTATTTATTTTTTTTTGTTTCTGCTTTAAAGTTCAGATCTTTAATCCATTTTGACCTTAACTTCATGTATGGTGATAGAGTTGGGTCAAGTTTTAGTTTTTGGCATGTAAAAAACCAGTTTCTCCAGCACCATTTGTTAAAGAGGCTATCTTTTTTCCAATAAGCTTGTTTGGCCCCTTTGTCAAAGATCAGATGGCTAAGTGTGTTCGTAGATGCTTCTGGGACTTCTAATCTATTCCATTGATCCTCAGGTCTATTTTGTGGCCAATACCATGTTGATTTTATCACAGTGGCTTTGTAGTATAATTTCAAGTCAGGAATTCTGATGCCTCCTGCTTTGTCTTTAATGGCCAAGATTGAATATGCTATTCTAGGTCATTTGTGCTTCCAAATAAATTTTAGGAGGGATTTTTCTAGGTCTGGGAGGTATGTTGGTGGCAGTTTGATAGGAATTGCATTAAATCTGTACAGCAATTTTGGGAGGATGGTCATCTTCACGATGTTGGTTCTTCCTATCCAGGAGCATGGAATATCTTTCCTTTTTCTGAAATCCTCTATAATCTCTATTCTTGGGGTGTTTTAGTTTACTTTGAAAAGATATTTGACTTCCTTGGTTAAGTGAATCCCAAGGTATTTCATTATCTGCAGTGCTATTGTAAAAGATATTGTTTCTATTCTTTCCCTTTCAGTGTGCTTGTTATCTGTGTAGAGGAATGCTATTGACTTTTGAGTATTGACTTTGTATCCTGCTTTGCTACTCAATTTCCGTATCAGTTCTAGTAGTTTTTTGGTGGAATTTTTTTGATCTTCCAAATAAAGGATCATGTTATCTAGAAACAGTGATAATTTAACTTCTTCTTTACCTATTCTTATTCCCTTTATTTCTCCCTCTTCTCTAATGGCTGTTGCTAAGGATTCCAAGACTATGTTGAATGGGAGGGATGATAGAGGACATCCTTGTCTTGGACCTGATTTAAGAGTAAAAGATTTCTTTTTTCCCCATTTAGGATTATATTAGCTTTTGGCTTTTCATAGACGGCTTTTATCAAGTTAAGGGAGAGTCCATCTATTCCAATTTTCTGTAGGACCTTGAACATGAATGAGTGTTGGACTTTGTCAAAAGCTTTTTCTGCATCAATTGAGATGATCATGTGGTTTTTTAGGTTTCAGTCTATTAATATAGTGTATTACATGTATACATTTTCAAATATTGAATCATCCTTGCATCCCTGGGATGAATCATATCTGGTCCTGGGGTATGATCTTCTTGATGATTTGCTCTCTTCTATTTGCTGGGATTTTATTGAGTATTTTTGCCTCTATGTGCATGAGGGAGATTGGCCTGTGGTTCTCCTTTCTGGTTGTGTCTTTCTCTGGTTTTGGAATCAGTATAATTCTTGACTCCAGAAATGATTTTGGGAGAATTGCTTCCTTTTGAATTTTACTGAAGTGCTAGTGGAGTTTAGGGATTGTATCTTCTATAATTTTTTCGTAGAACTCAGCTGTGAATCCATCAGGACCTGGACTTTTGTTTGTTGATAGGCTTTTTATTATATTTTGTATTTCCTTGGCTGTTATTGGTTTATTGAGAGTTGTTGTATCTTCATGGTTCAGGTTTGGTAATAGGTACCTTTCGAGAATCTGTCCATTTTTTCCATGACTTCTATTCTGTGAGCGTAAATATTCTCGAAGCAACTATTGATAATCTTCTGAATTTCCACTGGGTCTGTGGTGATTTCACCATTTTCATTCCTTATCACTTGCACTTGAATTTTCTTTTGCCTCTTTTTGATGAGGTTGGCTAGAGACTTATCAACATTATTTAGTCTTTCAAAGAACCAAATTTTGATTTGTGGATTTTTTGAACTGTTTTCTTTATCTCAATTGAATTAATTTCTGCTCTAATCTTTATGATTTCTTGCATGTTTGCACTCTGTGTTTTGTTTGCTCTTCTTTTTCTAGTTGTCGGAGGTCCATCATTAGGGTATTTGTTCCCTTTCTGTTTCCCTAATGTTTTAGTTCGTAGCTATGTTTTTCCCTCTGAGAACTGCTTTCTTTGCATCCCATAAATGCCGGTAAGTTGTGCTTTAATTTTCAATGAATTGTAGATATGGTCGAATTTCTTGTTGAATTTCTTCTGTGATCCAGTGATTGCTGAGTAGTGTCTTGTTTAGTTTTCATAAATTTAGTTGGTTTTTCTGGTTTCTTTTGTCATTTATTTCCAGTTTCATTGCACTATGGTCAGATAATAGGCATGGGATAATTTCAATATTCTTGCATATACTTACGCATGACCTCTGAACTAGTATGTGGTCTGTTTTGGAAAATGACCCCTGTGCAGCTGAAAAAAATGTGTATTGAGCTGTGGTTGGGTAGAATACTCTGTATATGTCTAACAGGTCCATTTGTTCCAAACTTTGATTCAGTTGTGCTAGTTCTTTGCTAGTTTTTTGTTGGGTTGGTCTATCTTTTTGAGATAAGGGGGTGTTAAGGTCTCCTGTTATGATTGTGGTCTTAGATATTTGGTTTTTCGTGTCCCTTAAGATTTGTCTTACATAGTTGGGTGCTCCTGTGTTTGGTGCATAAATATTTATGAGTGTTACTGCTTGCTCTTGAATTTTTCCCCTGACCAATATATAGTGGCCTTCTTTATATCATTTAATCATTCTTGGTTTGAAGTTGAGACTATCTGAGAACAGAATTGCTACTCCTGCCTTTTTCTGAGGTTCTGGGGCATGTAGTATTGTTTTCCATCCTTTGACTTTGAGCCTATGAATGTCCTTTTGAGTTAAGCGTGTTTCTTGTATACAGAATATTGTTGAATTTTGTTTCCTAATCCACTGTGCCAGTCTATTTCACTTAATTAGTCAATTGAGTCCATTTATGTTGATGGTTATAATTGAAATGTGTAGATTTATGTTTGGCATGATATTTACCTGGTATTGTTCACTCCTTTGAATCCTGTGTTTAATTTTCTGTCCTGTTTAGTGGGTTCCTTCTGTTTTCATTGTGGAGTTCTAGTCATTGTGGTTTCTCTCTAGAGCATCTTTCAGTAGCCTGTGTAGGGATGGCCTAGTTACCATCTAATTCTTTAGTTGTTCTTTGTCATGGAAGATTTTCATTTCTCCATCAAACCTGGCAGAGTTTTGCAGGGTATAATAGTCTGGGCTGGAATTTGTTTACGTGTAGGACTTGAAGAACTCTGCTCCATGCTCTCTTGCATTCATGGTTTGTGTAGAGATGTCGGCTGTAATTCTGATGGGTTTTACTTTGAATGTGATGTGGTTCTTCTCTCTAGCAGCTTTCAGTATATCGTTTTTGTGTTTCATTTCTGAGATCTTGACTATTATATGTCTCAGTCTGTTTTTACTTGGGTTGAAGTTATTTAGTGTTCTGTACACTTTGGTTACCTGAATGTTTGATTGTTTCCTCATATTTGTGAAGTTTTCTGCGTTTAGTTCTCCCCAAATTCTTTTTACATCATTTGTATTGACTCTTTCATTCTCATTGATACCAATTATTCTCACATTGTTCATCTTGGTGTCATCTTGCAGGTAGTGGCTTCTTTTTTCCTACATTCTTGTTGTTTTTAAGATATCCTTTCTCACCTTTTTACTAGCTGCAAAAGCATCTTCAAGATCTGAAACTCTGTCTTTGCTTTTACTCAAATGGTTTTGTAGAATCATGACTGATATTTTTAGTTCTTCTATATCTTTTTGACTCTGTCTCATGTGTTCTATTTCTTTTCTGTATTGCTCTTTTAATGAATCCATCATATTTCTAATCTCCTCAATTTTTTTATCCATTTCTTCTTTATAGGTGGTTATTAATTCCTTTTCTGCAGAGTTTCTTCCAAGTTGGGTTTCCTCTGTATATTTCTTTATTTGTTTCTGTATTTCAGATGCTATGATTTCAAAGAGTTCTTTTTTTCCAAAGAATTCTTTTTCGATTTCAGAAATTATTTCTGCTTTGGTTTTGTCATGACCTTTCTGCTGTTGTTTCCTTGCTTCAGATGTCGTTAATTCATACGTTTCAGCTGGAATAGTGTTTTCTGCACTTGCTCTGTGTGAGCCTTGGTTTTTTCCCTTATGTTTCTGGATTTGATTCTTTATTTCAGATGTTATGTATTCAGATATTTCCTTTTCTTTTGAGGAATTCATTGTCATCTGATTTCCTCTTTCCTTTCTGTTGTTGTTCCTTTTTTTCTATTTCTCTTAATTCATTCATTTCAGCTAAGCTAGTGTCTTCTGCACTTATTAGTGGACTTGAGGCCTGAGATTGCGTTTTTCTCCTTGTCCTTGTCATTTTTTATAGCACTGACCTCTGACCTTTTGTGTTGAGCTTTGGTGCAGCTATAACCTTAGCTTGTTATGAGATTCGGGTGCCAGTCTATTAAGTTTGAGATTATCCAGTTATGCCTGTCCCAGATCTAGCTGTTGTGTTCAGTTCCTTTTTGCTGTAGCTCCTGTGGTTTCCCTCTCTTGGTTCCCCAGTCATGTGAGCACAAACTGAACCAGGATACAGAATAAATAGTGAAAATTCCCTCTATCTTGGTTGGCTTTGGGGCTAGGATCCGAAACCTTTTCCAGAGTTGGCCCTCCTGTGTCAGGCAGGTTGCTCTTCAGGTGGTCGGGCATTGGCTTTGGTGGGTCTCCTGGACTCCCAAAATGATAGTGGGTGTTCTTATTCAATGGGTAGGCTGTACTGGGTCAGCCAACCTGTGCCGGGTCTGGGGCCTCAGGCTGGTACCGGTGAAAGCTGCGAAAGGTCCCTCTGGTGTGGCGGGCCTGGAGCCCTCACTCACAGGTCGAGCTGCACTGGGTCTCAGGCTGTGGGATGGGACCGGGGATCACTTGGAAATGTCTGTCCAGCGTGGTGGGCCTGGAGCTCTCCACTCACCGAACTTTGATGCCCAGGGATTCGGAGAAATTCGCACTTGCTCAGCGGACTTTAGGGCAGGTGATCCATGGAGTTGCTCGTGAGTGGTCCCTGAGGTTTCAGGCCTGTCTCTAGCTTGGAGGGTGTGAAGGCGGGGATCCAGGTAGCGTGCTTTGGATGAAGCCAATGGCTCTCCCTCAGATTCAGCACACACTCACTGATCTGGGAAGCTTGGTGAGTTGTGAAAATTCCCACTCCCTGGGAGGGCTTGAGGCAGCATCCAGAAGGCCGCCAGAGTCGGCCTGACCCCACTGTCTCAGGCCTGTCACTCTGGCTGGGCGGGATTGAGCGAGATCCAGCACCGTGTGTTAAAGGCGCTATGTTTCTTTCAGTAAGAGGCTTTGGCCGTTTTGTAGAAGATCAGGTGTTTAAGTGTGTTTGTAGAGGTCTCTGCATGTTCTAATCTATTCTATTGATCCTCAGGTCTATTTTATTGACAATGCCATGTTGATTTTATCACAGTGACTTTGTAGTATAATTTCAAGTCAGGAATTGTTTGTTTTTAAATTTTAATGTTATTTTACTGAAGAACAAATAGCAATGAGACAGTTTCAAAGCAATTTAGCTGGACAGATTCAATAATTAATACATTGCATATTATTTTCTTTGTGGCATTTTGTTGTACAAGGTGCATACATGATATTCTTCTTAGAAGTACTATTAGAGCACATGTCTCTAATCAACGAATTTAGAGAGTGTAGCTGTATACTTATTTTATTTTTTAAAGGTGAATTATAGTACAGTTTCAATAATTAATAATTTCTACAATATTATCTACCTAGTGGATGTCCATAGTCCAAGAAGCCGATAGAATATCTTGTCCAAACTCTATTAATGACAGATGGCTGTGGGCCACTCTAGGACCTGGAGAAATGTCCTTGAACTCTGAGAAGATGCCTTGTCTGTGTTCATCACCGTGGTGTGCCCACACCACAATGTGACCATGACTGAGGAAATAAGGCCAGTGGCTGTGGAGTCTTGGCACAGCCGGCCCTGGGAGACCCCTGGCCCTGTGAAGGCCCCCAGTCCTGGCATAGCCAGGAAGCCCAGTCCCTGGATTGTTACTAGCAGAACTGCAGCTGTTGTCCCTGCTGGACCTCCTCAGATCTCCAATGGAGGGGGCTCTCTGGTCCTGGAAGATGAGGATGACTTGGACCTCCCACCATCACCGCCAACCTCCCCCCCACCTTCCTGCCTCAGAACCAGGGTGCTGACCCTCAGCACCCTGTGCTGTTGGCCGCATCCCTTGCCTCAGTCCTGGAGCAGCTGCAGCGGCCCCTGCTCCCGCCACTACCACAGGCCCTGGCAGAAGGACACACAGCCCCAGCTTGGCCCACTCAGATCAGGCCTTCTGAGGATGAGCTGCCACATCTGCTATAAGAACCACTTGGTGTCCTTGAGAGATGACCACAGATGTCTGCCTTCTGCCACATGACTGTGTCCCCCTGGAGCTAGCTCTGGAGGCCATGAAGAAGCAGTACCACACCCAGTGCTTCACCTGCCGCCACTAGATGGATGGACAGAGCTTCTACCAGAAGGATGGGCTACCCCTCTGTGAGCTGTGCTACCCGGACGCCCTGGAGAAGTGTGGCAGGTGTGGTGAGGTGGTCTGCGACTACATCATCAGGGCCCTTTGGCTAGGCCTTTCACCCAGCCTGCTTTCTGTGCATGACCTGCGCCCAGCACATCAGTGCTGAAAGCTTCGCCCTGGACTGCCAGCCTGGAAGACTTCTATAGGAAATTCGACCCGGTGTGCAGCATCTGTGAGAATCCCATCATCCCCTGGGATGGCAAGGATGCCTTCAAAATCGAGTGCATTGGGAGGAACTTCCATCAGAGCTGCTAGAGATGCCAGAACTGCAGTATCCCTTTGTCTATAGAGCCCACAGACCAGGGCTGCTACCAGCTGAACGACCACCTTTTCTCTTTTTTTTTTTTTTTTTTGGAGGTTGAGGAAAAACTTTATTGGATAGAAAAGCTTCTGTCAGAGAGGGAAAGAGGGGAGGCCCGAACAGGTTGCCCAGGAAGCTGCCCCTTTTTGGGACTTTTATAGGGCAAAACCATGTGGGGCTAAGGTAGAGAAGGGGTCTCGCTTAGGTGGATGTGGGGTGGGACAAAACTATGGTCAACCAATGGGATTACAAGCACCATTGCTCAGATAAAGTTGATTAGGCCCAGGACCACATGGGGAAGGGAGTCATGTAGTAAGCGGGATTGAATACTAGACAGGGTCTCTTCCCCTCGGGGGTTGGGCTAGTGACTCACTTGGGTATTTTCAGGCGATCACTACCTATTTAGAATATCAATCCCTGGTGTTACAGTTTTAGCGTTTGTTTAGGTCTGGTTCACAGCAGGAACCTCCATCATTCCCGGAGTTGCTGGCATCTTGTTTCCTGTATTATTTCTTTCAAGGGCCTGGCTGCCTAAACATATTTTTAATCGAACTTTGCTGCTTACAACATTCCTCCCTCTGAAGAAGTAACTGGAACTGCCGTGAGGGATTTGGGTGATGACCGCACTGGCTTCTTCAAGCTTTAAGGGATCGTAGTTGTGAACCAGCAGTCAGATACATTCTTCAGAGGTTCTATCTAAAGGCCATCAATAGATGACAGGCATTGCCATTACAGCTTTGAATCTGGAGAAGACAAAGGCAAAAAAACAATTAAGTATGTATGGGTCAAAGGATGACTATGAAAAAGACAAGTTGGATATCTCAAATGTGGGGTTTAATCACTTTTTTTTTTATCTTTTATGACCATTTTGTATAGTTTCAAACAAACTGGCATTTTTTATTATTATTGGGGCACATGAATTGTGGGAAATAGGGAAAACACCAAGTACTCTCCAGTTGGAAGGTGGGGCCACTGGCTGTGTTAATTGCTGACAAATCTGCATGAGCACCTATTGAAAGTTTAAGAGGCTTTTTTTTATATTGACAGTTAACATGGGTTCCCTCAGGCTTGAGAGGGGAGACACATATCCACTTCAGTCTGAAACTTTCTCTGACTCCATCATAAACACTTTTTTTTTAAAGCAGCTTTGGACATTTGTTTGAAATGTCCCTTTTTTTCTGTCTGCATCTAGGAAAGCATAACTTTTATTTTTATTTTTGGACTGGCTTTCATTCCTGTAGGCTACTAGTATCACCATTCTTATTTTCCATCTATAATTTCATTTTGTATCCTTTTTACGGAGACATCTTTTGAGAAATTTTTACCAACTTAGACAAATTTATTTTTGTAAACCCTTTTTACTTCTGCAGCTCATGTCAGACACTGAGGTTCATTGAACAACATATAGACAACATCTGGTGGATGTCAGTTAAAGGAATCTTAATCTAGCATATTTGTTAGAGATTTTACCTATATGATTACCTGGGTTTTGGGGTCTTCTAGGAAAGAACAAATTTTTTGAGAAATTGGAGCACAAAGCATGAACATTTGAGCTAACAAGTACATTTATAAACTTTTTAAAGACCTAGCAATAGTAACTTACTAGCTCTTAGACCTCTGTATTTATGGAGCCTGACAGTTTGTTATAAGCCTCTCTAGCTTTAGTTAAGTGACATCACACCTGTATTAACTATGAGCATGAAATACCTGAGTTATATCAGAAATCAACCAGATTAATTTATGTATTTATCATGAAATACACAGCATTTAGTCAGATTAAACCAATGAAATACCTTTTAAATTTTGTACATGCACAACAATATATTACATTTGTAAAATGTCAGTCTCAGCATCATCTTGATTAATAAGCCACCTGAATATATTGTAGTATCACAGTTATAGCTAAAGCAACATATTTTTAAAAATCTGTCTTTATTGAGGTATAATGACTAAAAGGAAGGTCAGGGCTGGAGAAGGACAAAGAGACCTATGCCAATGTCCAGCAATAGGCTGGGTTTCTCTTTCTTTAGTCATGATTACTCAGGGCTCATCTGATGAGATGACAGGTAGAGACTGTCTGTCCAGAGGGAAGAGGCAGGCCAAGGGCCCTTTAGTTACAGGACCACCTGTGAGCTGAGCCTGAGCTCTGGGGCCTCCACCTCAGAGTGCAGTCTCTTACTTCTAGTGGCTGCCTTGGCAGTCAGGGCATGGCTTGTGGGCCTCTTAAAGCAGTCCCTCTTATGCTGTCCTGGCTTGTGACAGCAGTAGCAGATGAACCTCATCGTCATTTAGCTCTTCTTGGAGCCAGGAGAATCAGACTTAGGGTCTGTTTTGTGGCTGCAAATGCAGCCATTTTTGTCTCTCTGTTTTTCCCCCTGGTTTTCTCCCAGTTTGGATTTTAGGACATTTATGTAGTTCCTACCAAAGTATCAAATGAGTTGTCTGGAGCAAAAGCTATCTTTTGTAGCTCCTGATCTGTAAGAGTAATCTGCTCCTCTAATATTGTGTCTACTAAACATTACAAGAAATCAGAGGGGTATGTATCTTTTTTCCTAGTAAAATAGCTAAAATTTAAAATAACTAGAAGGCTTGCTTCTAGTTTTTAGACCTTCAAGAATACACACTTGAATTAAAAATGTCTTTTCTAGTTTCCTGCCTGGCCCGCTATCAAGCCAGCAGGTGTCCGACTGCTTGGTCTCCAGCGAAAACTGGAATGGAAGTTCCACTGATTGTCTATCTCTTGGTTCTTTAAAATTAACTCTTATTTGCTTCCAAATGTAATGGCAGCTTGTAATGCTGCCTGTCTTTCCATAAACATCAAAGCTTGGCTTAAGATTAACATTGTATCTTTTTAATCTAGCTTGTAAGTCTGAATAAATCCTCTAAGACATCAATGTACTTATCAGGGTCACCTAGGGCACATGAACTCTGGAAATTCCAAATTGTCTTTCTTTTTAAAGGGTATTGTCCTTGAAAAGCTTGCACAGATTCAGCTAAGAATGACTGTAGCCCTGTAGAGGCCTGGATTACAGCTGTTTACATTCTCTAGACTAGAAAGGAAAATAAAGGAAACCTTGCTTTCAGTATTGGTGGGTGAGGCTGTGTTTAATGCTGTCTTGTCTTTAGGCTCCAAGATGGTGATGTCTCAGGCACCTGAGCTGACTGGTTCTCCTGTTGCTCACATCTACACTTCCAAAACTTTATTAAATAGCAATATTCTTTTTAATACAAACCAAATCTGAACATAAGATATTTTTATCATTTTTACACCTTTCTAGTTACAAAATATCAGAATTTATACTTTCCTCTGTATTCCATTTGGATTAAATGACTTTTTCAACAAGTAAGAATCAAACGTCTTTTGGTGCCTAATGAAGCACTCTAAGGGAGTAAGAGACTTTAACCATGAGATAACCTGGAATTCAATAGAAATTACCTTTTTTCTAATTGATTCGTTTACCCAGGTGTCCCTGAGTACCCCTCTCCAGAGCAGGTGGTTGCTCCCGTTGGAGAGAAGGGAGACAAAATCTCACCAGCCTATCCACCCTCAAACTGATACAGATTCTCATCTCCTGAACATCTCACAAACCCTTTACTGACCATTTGTGAATATGTTGCAATTGGTCTGATGACCAGAATATCTGCAGAAGGAAGCATAACTATGGTATAAAAAGTCAGTTAGAATTGAGCAACTCTCGGGCTGTAAAAATTGCTCCTAGAGATTGAGAGAACAATTGACTGGAGGGATTTGGCCCTGCGCACTGAGCCAATCTCCAGACACTTGATTTCCATCTGATCACCTAGGTAAATATTTTTAGCAACTAAACAAGATTTAACCTTGAAGCTCACAGGTGAAACATATTTATCATCAAGCAATCACATTTTACATGTTGGTAAAAACATTTTACTTAAACTGACAAAAAACTTTATTTTTAGTTAACATGTAAGGCACAAATATAAAGCACTTTCTCCTGATAACGACTATTGTAAGCTGTCTCCGCATAATTTTTGAGAGCGACTCATTAACTTATTTTACTGAAAAGCTCTGGTAAAATTTCTAGTTCACTAGCAAAAAGAGACAAAAAGTGCAATAGGTAAGTTGAGATCTTTCAGTGGTCAGGAGGCAATTTCCACCAAGGAACCTTTGGGTTTGGTGCCTTCTCCCCTCAGGCTTTCTTAGCTTCTTTTAGCCCACACAACCAGAGATGTCTCTGGAAAGGAATCAGCCATAGGCTTCAATGGGGATTCAGCAAAGAACAGCTGGGGAATCCTGTCCTCTGCTTTAAAAAGTGGCAGCTGCTCTGAGCATTCACTAGCTGACAGAGTAACCACTGTTTGTCCAAGGTCTATAAGGGATAGCTAAAAGCCTGAACAAGATCACTTAGATTTAAAGTGCAAAACTTATTTCTTATGTACCCAAATAATAACCAGACCTAGGAGAAAAGACTGAATCCTCTCTCACAGTAAATGTGTTTTGGTCCCATAAGTGTGCTGTTTTTGGAGACAGCTCCTTCTGGTGTCACCCAGAAGTTGGTTCTCTCTGCTGTGTCTCAGGTTTAGCCTTGTGAAGGAGACCTGCCCAGAACATGAAGCCAGGACATGGCTTTTATATGTGTTCTCCTGGACAGGCATAGTCCTCATTGTCTCATCTGACCCAGAGATGGGGTATGTGCCCTTTATCTAAAATGACTTTCCTGTCTTTGGCATTAGCAAATGCTCATTTTTAAGGGCTTCACTTAGCTAGAACAGTCAGAGTTTTCCCAACTTTACATGCCTCTAAAAAGGAAAGTACAAAGAGGTGGGAAAATTAAGAGTAAAGTCCAAAGAAGGAAACTGAAACAGAGCAGCCTGACATTCCCTCTAGCATGTAGAGGGGGATCAAAACCAGTCTATCCCAGTGAAACCTTTCCTCCAAATATTTAAGAACGGTTGCCGACCTAATGTCATTTAACTGGCAAAAGCAGTCCCGTGTTTCATATAAAGGCATGTATATTTCCTAAGTCTGAGCTATATTTAAAGGTCCCATTTTACCACTCACATGAAATCCACTAAGAGTCTTATTAATGTCACTCTCTCAAGCACTACTGTCTAAATCCAAGCAAGGAATACTAGTACATTTAGCATCTAGTTCAAATGCAACATATACAAGTACATAACAGTCATGAAATGTCCCATTAAAGAAATATCATAACCTTATAACATTTCCATGTTTTAACATAGATTTACCAACATTTGACCAACATTTTAGCAAAACCATGAGATAAATCATAAGCAATTGCAAGCAATTTTAAAAGTACTATGAAACAAAACTATGTGAGGAAAAACATGAACAATTATGAGCAACGGGCAAAGACATATAAACATTTGAAGCATAAAAATTTGTTACCTAAGCAAGTCTCAATTCAGAATTTATAAAAGAAAAGCAAACTCATACCTCTGTCCAATGATCTCGTTGGACGACCTCCAAATGATACAGGGAAGTAAAACTCCCAACCTGACCTTGATGAGTTCGTGTTCTCTAAAACCAAAGAATGAATTTTAGGAACAAATGGAGGTTGAGGAAAAAACTTTATTGGATGGAAAAGCTTCTGTCAGAGAGGGACAGAAGGGAGGCCCAAGCTGGTTGCCCATGACCACCTCTTCTGCAAGCCATGACACGTGAAGTGCAGCACTGCAGACTGTTTGCTGAGACTCTGCCAGCCCACAGGGCCACGCTGCCTCAATTTCTTTCCCTTACCTGTCCGTCCCCAACTTTCCCTCTACCCCCCCACAGTGCTGGAGCCCCAGCTTCCAGCTGTTCTTTGGTGAGGGTACCATCAGGCTTCGTGTCATGAACATCACACCCAGAGCCCTTCCAATTTCTGGACCAACCCTTTTCTGGCAACTGGTCTCCTAGTGGTGCCTATGTCCCAAGGGTGCTAAGCCAGTGGCGCATGCAGGGCTAAACTACCAGAGGGAAACTCCAAGGTCAGTGAGTGCTTTTTGTAGCCAGCCGTGGTGACACAGACCTATAATCCCAGCCCTGGGATGCTGAGGCAAGAGGATGGCAAGTTCAAGCCCAGCCTGGACAACTAAGCAATTTAGTGAGACCCTGTGTCAAAATGAAAAATAGGGCCAGGTGTTATTACACACACCTATAATCCAAGCCCTGGAGAGGCTGAGGCAGGAGCAACACTGAGTTTTGGAGCATCACTGAGTTTGAGGCCAGCCTGGGCTACATAGTGAGACCCTATCTCAAAAAATCAAAATAAATAAAAACAAAAAAGTTGACAGGTCAGAGCAGAGGCCCCGGGTTCAGTTGTCAGTTACCAAAAGAAAAGTGGTATTTGAAAATTGTGAGGGGTGGGCCAGGGAGATGGCTCAGTAGAATAAGTGCTTCCCTGGAAAGCACAAGGGTCTGAGTTCAATCCCTGGTTCCACAAAAAAAAAAAGGAAAAAAAAATTGTGAGGGAGCTGGCAAATCAGCTCAGTGGACTAAGAATCTGCTTAGGCAAGCACGGGGACTGGTGTTCAATCCCCAGCATCACAGGCCATGCTGGCCCTGCCTCCGGCCTTGGGCACACTGAGCCAGCCACAGAGGTGGCATGGTGGTGCATGCCTATCCATGGCTGGGGAGGCTGGAGACTCACACTGTGAGTCCAAACTGTGTAGTGAGACTACCAAATACATTTTAAAAAAGAAGAAAATTATGAGGCTTGAAGACAGGATTTGGGTGAGAGCTTCTCTCCTTAGTGTTCTTGTTATGGTATATTCAGAGCAGGTCTGCCCTGGCCTCACAGGTGACCTCCTGGTGCTGGTGACGTATCTTGGATGTCCTTGGGTCTGGGTAGGAGATGAGGACTACAGATAACCAGGTGGCTCCTGCACTTGGGGCTGGGTCCTGTCCCCAAGCCCTTTACAAAGTTTTTAAATTCAGGGCCAGGGATATAGTGCAGCAGTACAAGCATTTTGGAGCTCAAGATTCTGAGTTTGATTCTTGGTGCTCCCCCACAATTTTTTTAAATTTTGAAACAAGGTCTGGCTGAGTTTGTCCAGGCTGGGGTGATCCTCCTGTGTCAGTCTGCCATAGCGCTGTAAGTATAGGCAGAGGGCCACCAGCCCAGCTTCCCTTCTTAGGAATCATTGCTTTTAAAGTCATAACTTATGTGACACTGTGCAGAGCAAACCAGACTACTTTCTCCCCCCAGGGATTTCCCATGCACTCCTGCACCTGGGCAAAGCCAGGTCCCAGTCCTGGGAATGTTTCCCAGAGGCCCTAGCATGGGACCAGAATGCAGTTGCCTCTGAGCTCGTCCCCTATCCTGGGAACACTTCCCCAAGGCCCTGGTACCCCGTCCAGAGTGCAGGTGCCCCTGACAGCAGTGCCAGACTCACCAACCCCCGTCCCTGGCTCACCTGCTGCCACTTCTGTGCCACTTTCTCATGGCACCCCCTCAGCCAGCACTGAGCCATGTGCCCTGGCCATCACCTTACCCTGAGCAGTGTTTTCCTCCTCCCATTGCAAATAAACAAATACTTACAAGAAAAAAACAAAGCAAAAACAAAAAACCAAACAAACACTATGAGTGTAAACGTTGCTTCTCATACAATTATGCAGAAGTACTGCAAATTTATCCTAAATGTACTGTTTATACAAACACAGCATAGTCCTTCCTTTGTATCCTCCTTTTTTGTTTAGTCCTTTCAAAGATGGGCATTCCATTGTCATTCAATTATTATAGGTGCCTGAACTCAGCGGAACAATCAAACACCCTCCAGCAGTCCACAATATATATATATATTTTGTCTTTTTGAGACAGGGTATCACTATGCAGTTCAGGCTGGCCTTAAGCTCACTTTGTAGCTCTGGCTGGTCTTGAACTCACAACAATCCTCCTGCCTCAGCCTCCTGAGTGCTGGGATTACAGGCATACACCACCACGCCCAGCCCAGTCCACAATAATTGTGGGTTATCTGAACAACTGGTTGACTAGAGCTGTTTACAGCTCAGCTTATTATTATGGCCTTATTTTATATACCTCATTTTTACACTTTTCTGCTGGATGGTTAAGACCAAGATAAATCAAGACGTATATTAAAAAATGTAGCTTTTGTATCTGATGAGGTCAGTCAAGTCCACTCAGGGTTTATCCTGTAACCCTATACCTCATTCAGAAAATCCATTGTCAGTGTCATCCATGTGAATGAGTCAAGGCCTTGCTTGACCAATTTCCTCTCTGTGAGAGCCTGAGAGAAAGTTTTCTCTCCATGTGACTCTCCTTAGGCACACTATAGAACATTGACCTCATTCCTCTGTGGCTCCATAATCTACTTGATCAGAAAATATGGGGCACACCTGAGTTCCATGATGCTACAGTACAGGTTCCCCTATGTCCTGAGTCTTCACTGACCTTGAAAGGCTAGGGCTAAAATGTTGGCTGAACTTGTGGCCCTTATTTTTCTCCAGTTTTTGTTCTGTGAACTTAGGTTGTTAACCATCCAGAAGAGAAGCTGATTAGTATCCTGAAACATACGCAGTTCTGTCTACCCCAAATATCTGACTAAATTCTTTTTAGTTGTTGCTATACATTTTTATTTGTATTTCTTCTTTTGATTTCTTGTACTAGAGAGACTATACAATATTTGCACATGTGTGTCTGGTTTATTTCACTTACGAGTATATATTCAAGTAGCATCCAGTTCAATATAAATGCTTCAAGTTTATCATTCTTTATAGCTCCATTGTATAGAAATACCACATCTTTTTCAACCATTCCTCATGTGACAGCATCTTGGTTGTTTCCAAGATGGGCTACCACAAATTGTGTGGCTATGAACATAGGTATACATGTATCACTATGATATAATGTTTTCAGTTCTTCTGGGCAAATTGCCAGTATGGGGATAGCTGGCTTGAATGGGATCTGCAGTCCTAGTTTTGTGAGGATTCTCCACACTGATCTCCACAATGGTTGCACCGATCTACATTTCCACAAGCAGTGGAGAAATGTTCCTTTTTCACCACATCCTCTCCAACATTTGTTGTTGGTTGATTTCTTTATGATAGCCATTCTTTCTGGAGTGAGAAGGTATCTCAGTGTTGCTTTAACTTGCATTTCATGGGCTGCTAGTGATGTGGAGCATTTTTTCATATATTTATAACTTCGTCCTGTGAGAAGTGTGTATTCATCTCAGATGCCCATTTCTGGACTGGGTCTTTAAGTGAGGGACCTAATGTATTTTAGTTCTTTATATGTTCCAGACACCAGACCTTTGTCTGAGTACTTATTAGTTAAGATTTTTTTCAAAATTTGTGGGTTGTCTTTCCACTCGGTTGACAATTTATTTTGCTGTGCAAAAAGTTCTGAATAAGAGTTGGTCCCAGTTGTTAAATCTTTCAAGTGCTTCCTGTGTGAATACATGTTTGTTCATGAACTCTTTGCCTACCCCTATGTCTTCAACAGTTCCTCATACTGTCTCTTCCAGGAGATTGAGTGTTTCTGTTTTAATATTTAGATCTTTAGTCCATTCTGACTTTAGTTTAGTGCATGATGATAGACCTGGGTCAAGTTTTAGTTTTCAGCATGTGGAAAGTCAGTGTTTTCAACACCATTTGTTAAAGAGGCTATCTTCCTTCCATTAAGTGAGTTTGGCCCTTTTGTCGAAGATCAGGTGGCTGAGTGTATTTGTAGAGGCCTCTGAATGTTCTAATCGATTCCATTGATTCTCACGTCTATTTTGTTGCCATGTTGATTTTATCACAGTGGCTTTAAGTCAGAAATTGTGATGCCTTCTGTTTTATCTTTGTTGGCCAGGATTGCTTTTGCTATTCTAGGTCTTTTCTGGTTCCAAATAAATTTTAGGAATGATTTCTCTGGGTTGGGGACGTATGTGTGTGGTAGTTTGATAGGGACAGTATTAAATCTGTACAAAAATTTTTTGGAGTATGGGCATCTTCATGATGTTGGTTCTTCCTATCCAGGAGCATGGAATATCTTTCCATTTTGTGAAATCCTCTATGGTCTCTTTTCTTAGAGTGTTGTAATTTTTCTTGATAAGGTCTTTGACTTCCTTGGTTAATTATTTCATTTTCCATGCTGTTAATGTAAAAGGAAGTGTTTCTACAGTTTCCCAATCAGTGTGTTTGTTATCTGTGTAGAGGAATGCTATGGATTTTTTAGTATATACTTTGTATCCTGCTATGCTATTGAATTTCTGTATCAATTCTAGTAGCTTCTTCATGGAATTTTTTGGGTCTTGCACATAAAGTATCATGTAATCTGCAAATAATGATAATTTAACTTCTTCTTTACCTATTCTTATTCCTCCCCGCCCCACTTTTCTATTGGCTTTTTATTATGTTTCGTTTTTTTTTTTTTTTTTTTTTTTTTTTTTTTTTTTTTTTTTTTTTTTTTTTTTTTTTTTTTTTTTTTTTTTTTTTTTTTTTTTTTTTTTTTTTTTTTTTTTTTTTTTTTTTTTTTTTTTTTTTTTTTTTTTTTTTTTTTTTTTTTTTTTTTTTTTTTTTTTTTTTTTTTTTTTTTTTTTTTTTTTTTTTTTTTTTT
>PVKA01016026.1:0-48799 GCA_004027165.1 Ctenomys sociabilis | reverse complement strand
TATAGACAGTACAGTTGGGATAGATAACGCTGTGCTTCTACATAATTCTATGAGAGGCAAGATCTGCACTAATGGTGGTTGGACAGGATATTATGTCGGCTTTTAGTGCTATGGTCATCCACTAGGTAAATAATTATTGAATCTTCGATATAATTCAGCTATAAAAAAACCTGTAAATATAATTTCATGTATGCACCTTATACAATACCAAAACGTTCTGAAAACAGTTTGCAATGTACTCATTCATTGACTCTGTATGGTTAAGGTGTCTTGAAACTGTCTGATTGACATTTGTATTTTAATAAAATAAAAATAAATGGAAAAAAAAGAAGTCAGGGCTGGAGGAGTCAGGACGAAGGGACATAAAAAAAAAAAAAAAAAAAAAAGAACAGAGTGCACACTCCTAGGAACTACATTTGAGCACTGAAACTGGATTTTCAGCCATTTATTTATTTTCTATCTTTTGTTATTTATTTATTTGGTACAGGGTCTTGCTACACGGCTCAGACTCCTAGTGATCTCTTGTCTCAACCTTGCCAGCGCTGGGATTCCAGGTGTGTGCACAGCATGCAGTACCCGGGATCAAACCCAGGTGTTGAGCTCACGAGGCAGATGCCTAGACCACTGAGCTACTTCCTAAATCCCTAGATCTTCAACTATCAGTGAGTGAGTAAAATAATTTTGTGAGTCATAAAATAGAATAAGCCTAATTACATAAAACTTACAGGACACAGTAAACTATAGCCATTTGTTTTCATATCATTTACTGTGTGTCCTTTGTGCCTCATACTATGCTTATCCATGGAACACATTTTTAAGTAACTGAAAGCCACTAGCCTAAATGACAACTACTACAAGCAACACTGTGTTAACATTTCCAATTTTGGAATGTATTCTCCAGGATAAATGAGCTATACGGGGAGCCCCAAGTCTTCTGGTGCTAGCAATCTCACCTGAGGTCCATACACGGTAAATAATTCCCTTTGCCTCTGGATGGTCATGCTGGGTGCACCCCATGGAACACTGTACCTGTGTGCCAAGTGTCACTGGTCTTGCCATCTAGTCTTTGGGCTCTGCTTGTTCCCTTGCTGGTTTCATTAGGAATGGAGGCCTCAGCACTCACTCTCTGAGTCTGGCCTTATCCTCCTGGTAACCCTTGCGGAAGTCCTCCCTGGCTAGACCCTCTCCCGTACACTTCTGCGGTCTGACTAATCCGCTCCCCACTAGAGCTACTGTCCCCGCTCAAGGTACATGAACTGCTGCCTCTTTTGCGATCCACTCTTGCCTTAATTCTCGAATTCACAGCTTCCTTTCCAGAAAAGACTGAGCTTTTTACATGCTTTGAGTGTTCTCTGCAAGAGTAATGACAGCTCCTCTCAGAGCTAAGCCCTGCCTGGGTCAGCCCTCCACAGCAATGCCTTCACAGTGGGCACTGATTTCCAAGTAGACCACATGGGCCAAGGATTAGCTTAGCAGTACAGAGCTTGCCTAGCAAGTGCATGGTTCCGAGTTTGATTTCTGACACAATCTCCCCGTAAAATAAAACCCACAGCAAAACAAGTAGCCCACAAAGTCCAACTGAGTTGAGATAAATTCAGCCTCCCTTCCCAGGATTCCATCAATGGAGTCTGTCATCACTGAATGCTGCTCATTTTCTGAAGTTGAGTCCGAGAAGAAACTACATTTTTGGAATACTGTCCCTAGAGATGAATTCCTGCTTGATGACAACTTCAGAATATTCTGTCTTTGACCACTTGACTAGAGAACTGTAAAGGCAACAAGCAGAGTACAAGGTGTTCAGGTGAGCTTTTAAGAGACTAAAATAACTGCTGACATTGACTTTCTTGGCACTTACCCTTTTCACTTCTTCCTCTTATGTAACTGATACTTAAAATCTTATCTATTATCAATCTATCACTGTGTCTATCCATCTATCTATCTATCTATCTATCTATCTATCTATCTATCTATCATCTATCTATCTATCATCTATCTATCTATCTGTCTGTGATGTTTCTTTTTCATCCCTTCCCTTATTGTTAGAAATAAGCTTATTCACTTCTAAGCTGTGTACTTACACTTAGGGATGCCAGGGGCCGTAAGTGATAGAAAATCCAGGTAATAGTAATTTAAGCTACTGGAGGTTTATTTTTCTTACCAAAGTAAATCAGATGAAGAAGATGGCCTGCTATTACCTGTTCAATTACTTAGAGAATGAAGGGTTGTGTTCTGGGCTTCTGTAGACCTTACCTTAGGCTCATTTTCTCCTGCATAGCTGTCTCCATAGGATTCACGCTGAAGGCACTAGGCAAGGATAAGAAAGGCCAGGCAGTGCTAGCCAGGTCTGCTTCCATTCAGCAGGAAAATAAACCCTCCAGACACCCTGGCAGCTGCCCAACTGGGCCACCCAGTGTTTGGTAGCTGCAAAAAGGGAGCTGTTGTGTTGAGGGAAAGGACTGTTGAGGTTAACTGAGGCAGGGAAGAACTCCCTGCTTGCTGGAGGCACACTGACTTCCAGAACAAATCAGGCTCCAGTGGGAGCAGGGGGCTGGCTCTCAACTAAAGGACTCACAAATGTTACTGCACCAGGCCACTTTTAGCCAGGGACTCTTCAGTCAAAGAAATACCAATATTGACTCTCTTTTCCTTAAACGTTTGAGCTTCTGAAAGAAACTTAAGATATCGCCAGCATTTCTTCATTCTTATTTGATGAATAGGCACTTTTTAGGAAACATTACCCTCTTCTGCACATGCAATAGTGTACTCTGCTGTTCTTCATACATAAACTGGAACAAGTGAATTGGCCACGCAAGCTCTGAATTTCAACTTTACAGAGAAAGCAAATTTAATTAGTAGACTGGATGAAACATCACTGTACTTGGCATTGTGAAACTTGGATTCCACTTTCAAATGTTGCCTCATAAAAACAGAAATCCTGGAACAAAACAAAATTTTTTCTAGAAATCAAATGAGTTCCTATAAAATTTAAATTAGATTTAGTAATCAAGTTGCCCTAGGTCACACTATGTTTGAACTCTCCAGCGTAGATTCACAGATGATTCTGGGGATATGAGGTGAGGACCAAACTTGAGACTTTTCAAGCTGTTGTGTTAAAATATCCTTAGCAGGCAGTGTTTGCCCAACCCTAGCATCCGGATGGCTGTGCACTTTGTGATGCTGCTCTGGCTTGCTGTCTGCTGCCATCTGGACCAGCCACGTTTGCAGGACTCACAGCAGTAGGCATAGGCCTAAGGGTGCTCTTGCTGTACCCGAGTGGGAACAAGTAGGCTCCATTTTTTTCTTTACCTCCTGATCTGAATAACAATAGAAGAATACTCATTGCTACTGAAGATACTTACATTTCAGGAAGACTGGGAGATCAAGTCATAAACCATAGTTTCCACTAAATAGTGTTAAAATAATATCTTGTACTAGAAACATTTAATTCTCCTGTCTCTTGCTGACTACATCAAAGCTCTTTAAATTGCAGGTGCAATTTGTGGACGGAAACTACAAAATATACAGCCAACAATACTTTAGCATGATCAGCCTTAACGTCGGAAGTCGTGCCTAATTCCTGCCAAATAAACAATATATTTCACTGTAAAATATAACTTCAACATTCAATATATTATCTTCATATTATTTCTTCCCTTCATTTTGCATCTTCTTAGGCTGATGCTCACTTACCGCAGATAAAAAACTTCTAATTTTATCACTGTCAGCATTATTATTTTAGGACTCTTTTCTCTCTGTGGCATCTTTTCATCACCATGGCAAATATTTCAACATGGAAATTTTATTTCCCTGTAGATTTCTGTTCTTAAAATGTTTTATGCATTTATTTTGTTCCCCATCTCAATATATAAAAGCAATAATAGGAGTAATTAATGTTTCGCTATTTTACTTCTAGTTCATGCAGAATAGTCATTTGATTATCAAATCCATCCAGGATCTGCAATTAGACCTCGCACTGCAGCTGCTCACTTCTCTGCTCCTATAATGCCCTCTCCTTTCTTTCAGAACTATTGTTTTCTGATGCATGATGTACAATGCCCGGAACGCATCTTCAAAATAAATGTGGTTTATCCTTCTGTCTTCCAGGCCAAAAGGAAGAGGCTCTGTACTGAGCCTTTCAGGATTAAAGTGGTGCTTTCAGTGCCCGTGCTTTGTGTGTGGAGGAGAACGCTGTCAGCAGCCTTGGCGTTCTGGCTGTCAGTGTCACACTAGGCTTTCCAGATGCTCAACCACAGAAAGGTCATGAAATGCCATAGAAGGATGCATTTTAATTCTATCTACTGACCTGTGTCTTTCTTTAAAGCAAGGATATACAAAAGAATAGCCCTGGTGCGTGTGGCCGGTCCCCTAAATAGGCTAAGAAGGGGACACCACACAATTCCCAGGGTGATGTTAATGTAAATGTAGCATGACTTACCTGGTTGAGAATCAAACTTTGATATTAGACATAGAAAAGATTCTTATACTAATTCTGTTACAACTGAGAGATGTTTTATCTATATGATTAAATGGCATTATATAACTGGCAAGTGAAACAGAGCTTATTCTTCTAAGTATATATTCATCTGTCTAGCAAAAAAAAAAAATAATGACATGCAAAACTAATTTAATTAGCTTCAACAAAATTTACATCTACACCAAACACATCCACAGCATCACCAGACAACCTTTATAGCTGAAAGCGGGACTTATAAACTATCTTATTTGTGGATAGTTATCAAAATATGTCATGATTTTAAGTTGTCACAGAAACTTCACATGTGTGTGTGTGTGTGTGTGTGTGTGCGCGCGCACGCGCACACGCTCTCCTCTGGAAGGAGCAGCACACTGATTGCTCAGTGTCACTTTATAAGGTAACAGTGTATCAGTAGTGATAAGAAATGGGAGCCAGCACCCTAGCCATCTCCTCCTAACCCTCCACTTCTTCCAGAAAGGCTGCACAGCTTAAGGCTGCTCTGCAACGCCACTTATCACTAAAGAGAGCCAAGGCCAACTATACCAGTTGTCTCCGCTCTTTCCTGCTCTGAATCAAATTTTCACATAGGAACTCAATATAGTCATTCTTTTAATTCACTGAAAAGAGCCTCTAAAGCATGCTTTAAAATTCTACCTTTTAAGAAAACTGCTCAATTATCATTTGGAGAGCAAGAACACTGCAGAAAGCTAATGTCACAACTTACTTAGAGACTTCAGACCACATGACTGTGGCATCCCACTTCCAATGAACTTTATGATTTTTTAAATTTCAGAAAGGAATTCATTTTAAAAATGGCCACAATGACTGCCAAATTCTGAGTGGAAACTCTTTTCTAAAAAGTACAATGATCCAACCAAATGAAGAAGTAGAAGCCAGTTTATTTATTAGATACACTTATTGTTTAAAATTTGTATAAGCAGTCATAATGCTTAGCCCTTCACTTGGCCATTTTCAACCTGGGTAGAAGATGAGTTTCTCAAGGAACTCTGTCTAGTGAGAAAGAAAGAACACATACGTGAAGAGTAAGTCACGCCACACTGCAAAATACTGCACATAAAGTAAAGGGCCTAGAACATAAGTCCTATAAAATCAGAAGAAAAGGAGGGTTTCCCTTGACTCAGATAGTGGAGGAGAGATTTATGGAGGACTTAGGCTTGGATAGGAGCGGAGAGAGGGGAAGGCACAATTCCCACAGATAGTAAGAAAGAATGAGAAGGAAATTGGGGATGGTGGTGTGCATGATACAGGAGAGGCCACAACGCAGAAGATAATCAGAGCCATTGAGTCACTCTACTTAGTCTCACACAAAGGCCCGAGTTGGGAGCACTGTGGAAAAATAAAGAGGGTGGAGAATCAGTTTTACATACCTTCTTATGCTAGTGTAAGGGACTATGGACTTTTCTGTAAATTCACAAAACCACTTTCGATGTTGTGTTTGTAATAGCTCTATGTGCAGGCACGCACCATGAGATTGTGATCCACAAAGCCCGGGTGTGTTTCTAAAATATTTTTAAAGCTTCAAATTCATGTATTTCAAAAACATAGTCCATAATTACAAGATTATAAACAAAAAACCAATGTTCCAGTGGGTCAAAGATCCGTGTACGTGGGCATGGTGCCACCCACAAGATCAGACTTCATTTGTAGTTGGCCGTGGCCTTCGGAACCCTGCTGGTGGGATGACAGCATGTTGTCTGTCACCTCTTTGTCACTTTACTCATAGACAGTGTCCAAGACAAGAGACAGGGACTTGTAGGGAACTGTGGGAGTCTGGCCAGTCTGAAACTGAGTTGAAGCAAAGGGCTACTTTTCTAAAGGAAGAAACAGGGTGCTTGCAGCCCCAAGGCCATGTTTTCTCCCTGAGTCTCTTTTGAGGGCAGAGAACAAATGACATGTGATAGGAAAGAGGACATTTCTGTCCTATCCTTCCTTGGTTGTTCTACTGCTCTGCATTAGCCAGTTATCTATACCAGAAAGAAAAAAGACAGGGGAACCAGAATTCCCTTGTTTTTTGGTCTTTCTTACTCACCTGTAAGCTGAACAAGAGTGTTAGTTAAACAAGCATGAATCAGTAAGTGAAGTAGAAGCATTTAAGACAGATTTTCTGGTATTTCCACTATTTTGATAGGAAAAAATATGTGGATGCATAAGCTACAAAATATAGATATCTAATGTCAATGCTTCCACATGAACTCATGTGGAAAGACCTTGGATTTGCCCTTAGAATGTTCACTATAAAAAAGTAAAGATAAACACTGAAATCCATACAGCAATGTAAGATTTAAAGTTTTCTTAACTTAAAAGTTAAACAGTAGAAACAATGACAAGTTGAGTGAAAGACTGAAAGGCAGAGAAAATCACAGCATGCTACGACCCTCAGTGGCATGGCTTTTTCCACTTCCAGAGGAGACACTCTGAGCGGTCATTTGGTGCTTGGCCATGGAATCCATGCAGCATGTCATGAACAGATAACCCAGATGACCCAGGCTGGAAACGAAGGGTGGAAGAGATTGATGGAGAACTGTTTCAGGAGGCGGGATTGGTTTATTACATAGAAATCTGGATGAAGTAAGAAAAAGGTAGAGAGACTTACTGATGTGGACAACAGGCTAGTGAGAAATAAACACTTTACCTAGGTTACCACAAAGATTAGAGAGGAGAAAAAATAATTGAAGGAAAGGAAAATCTAAAGGAAGTGCTGGGACAGACTGCAACATCCTGTAACTCAGTTGTGTCCCAAATTTTCTGATCAAGGAGATTATGGGGCCACAGAGCAACACGATTGATTATATAGAACGTGCCTAGGAGTCACATGGAGAGAAAACATTCTCTCAGGCTTTCAAAGAGAGCAAATTGGGCAAGCAATGGCCGTGACTCATCCTCATGGCTGACACTGACAAAGGATCTACAAACTGAGGTACAGGGTTTCAGGGTAAATCCTGAGGGGACTTGACTGACATTATTAGATACAAAGTTACATTTCTTGTTATATAGTTCTTGCACTACTGGACTGCTGGACTATATTGGCTTATTTTGCTGAATTCATGCACCTACAATATTTAAATGACAATGGAATACCCATCTCTGACAAAACTAACCAAAAAAGGGGATACAAATGAAGGACAATTTTGTATCTATGCACACAAAGTAGTTAGGATAGATATAGAGCTACTTTCTCTTAATTCAATAAGAAAGAAAGAGTTGTACTAATAGTGTTTGGACAGGATATCATGTCTGCATCTTGTACTATGATTAACCACTATGAAGACAACAATATGCAATGTATTAATTATTGTAACTGTCCTACTGACCTGTTTTATAACTGTCTCATTGCTATGCGTTCTCAACAAAATTAATTTTAAAAAAAGAAATACACAGTCTCTCCCTTATTGAGTGATACTTACTTGCTTTGTGCAAGCTTCCATGAAGGAAAACAAAACTATAAATGTATGCACTGCCTTCAGTGAGTTGAGTAGGAGATATATTTAAAATTCTAGTTCTGACAAAATATGCATCAAACAGAAACTAGTTAAGAGCATAATGAGATTAAATAAATAAGTCAAATATTTTATGTTTTAATATTCCAAGATACCAGGAACATATTTCACCCTGCAATGAGGAATGGAGAAATCAGAAAGCCCAATAAATGACAGCATTAGGAAGGGCAAACAAAAGAGACCAAAACTTAAAATACTCGTCCTGCCTCTTAGTCAATACAGAATAAGGAAGAGCAAAGAATATGTGGAACCTCAGAGCTATGTAAGTAAGGCAAATGCCAGACACTGACTTTCTGATACGGGGACTCAGGCAGACTGCGCTCAGCAAGTCAGCCCCACGAGGTGGGGTGGGGAGAAAGGCTGCGGCGTTTCTGCCCAGCTACCTGGATTCCCCAAGCCAGAACTCCTCTTCTTGTCTCTTAGGAGAAAGTAATCTGCTATTTTTTGAAAGCTTTATTGAGACATCATTCATGGACTACTTACTTTTAAGAGCTCTCTTTCATTTTCTTTTTCTTGAAACCATCCAATTTTGTAACTGTGCAAAATAATCCTCCTCCTTTCTGAATTCCCATTAATCTTATAGCTCATTCCATAGGCTGCCACGTGTGTCCTCTTCAGCTTTGTGTTCCAGCTGCTGTTCATTCTGAGTCCTATCTGGGCCTGGTTGTGGGCTTCTCAAGGACAGGAGAAGGATGTCTCATACCTAATTGGGTCCTCCTGAGGCCTGCTGAAGAGTGCTTCACCAAATACTCCCTGATTTTCTGAAAGAGGAGGAAGTATTGGAAACACACGCAAAGGGAAGATTACCGCTGCCTGCTATTCCAGGGCATTACTACGCCAAATTGTGTACTGAACACAAGATTGGTCAAAACAAACCACAGGAACACATTTATGAATTCAGTGCATGTATCTGTTACTCAAAAGTGATTTTTCCCAGAACTAGTTTACCAGAATTCAGAAAAAAGAAATCCTTTATCATATATTTTAGGTTATAGGGACAGAGATAGGTCTAATCACTTAGTAGATAGTATAATCAAAAAGTGCAGGACCTCTCTATTTTTCATCACCAATTTTATGATAAGTCCTACCAAAGACAAAACAAAATTAAGAAAAGTAGATTAAATAATTATATAATCTGGATAACTGAAACCAAAATATATTCTGGCTAAATCTAAACTTAAAAATGTTATGAATAAAATAATTACACAAATACTTCTTTCTAGGCCCTGCTTATTCTAAAATGTCCAGGAATTTGAGAATCTATCCTATATTATCAGTAAGATTAGCTCAATTTGCATTTTATTTGAAAGTGTTAGTTAATATCGGGAATGATTTAATCATGCTGACAGTGATTGTTATTAGAATAACTGAGGAGTTGCTTCACTGTCATCAGAATTTTACCGAATTGTATGCTGAGCTTAGTTTAAAATGTTGGGTGGACTGAAACCACTGTGGCAGGTGCTTTGTAGGTATAGTTTATTTTCTGCTATGAAATCCCAGACACCCACTTGTAGATTTCTAGTGCTAAGTATTTATACCAAGTAGCCTCCATAGGCAACAGCGACGGACACACAACTTCCAATAAAACAGTGCCAGCTGGGAAACTGATTTGTTTTGCGATATAATCAAAGTAACAGAAGTGTAAATACCTTAAAACAGATTTAGCAGTTAGGTGCCTGTCATCGAATGTCTGTACAAGGTGACTTGATTTGAGTATGAATATGAATGAGTTCATGGAAGTATTTTTCTTTTTCTTGACCTGAACTAATATAACAAAGTCTCAAAATAGATACAAAGTGGAGCTTATATATTTCTAATTCCTACATGGAATATAAGATGTGTAAAAATTTTGAAGACCCCTTTTTTCACACTCTCAAAGGAGGACTCATCTCTTACTGCACAAAATTTTGTTGTATTTATATACTACACTTCCTTTACCTGTCTACTGAAAGAAATGCTAACATTTTCCCCATTCTTCACTGCTATAATGCCAGAGACATTTTGATCCCGCCATTCATGAATTTCTGTTGGACACATGTGTAGAAACGAGTCATGAAGTCACAGAGCCAACTATGCTCTACTTTGCAAACCCTGGGCTTGCTGGATAACCAATCTACTGTGCTGCTGTCATTACTTGAGAGTGTGTTCTTTAATCTCTAAGGAAGGATTCCTTATATGTCTTCTAAATTCCAGCAAATAGTTTGTTTCCTCAGGCAAATGGATGAAGAAACTCAATTATTTGATGAGGACTTTTATCATCAAATAAATTTCACAAAGGAAGGACTCACATACTTACATTGATACTGCAGTGCCCAGAGTCCTTACCTCGGGGATGGGCAGTTAGTGCACTGGCAGCGCATGCATGGCCCCTGCAAGGTGCTGGATTCCCTGCGCAGCCCCACGGGGGATCGGGAGACTCTGCTCTGCTCTTCCTCCACCGTGTGCCTGTGGTAAATACTCTCCTCCTGGTTGTGTGTAAGTGCATAAACCCCACGTGGAGACTAGGGACTAAGTGGCCTATTCCAAATACACATAAGAGTCAGATGTCTTCCTAAAAGTGACAGAGTGGAGTCTGGCCTTGGAAGAGGGTTTCCACCAGTGATACCAAGAAGGAAAGTATCTTCTGGGAGAGCAAAACTTGCATGCAAAAGAGCAGAGTATTCATCAGCATGCAGTTAGCCACAGAGGACAGAAAGCTCTCCAGCACAGCCTGCAGCACACTGGACAGGGAACAGTGAACCACAGAGGTGGCCATGCGATGGCCAGCAGCTCTGAGAGTAGGCACCCCAGAAGCTGGCCCACAGCACCAAAGGCTGGATCCATGGAGCTGGGAGTGAGCCACTGGGAGCCAAGCAGTGATGCCCAGGTGACCCTTGTAGTGATGCTCAGGGCCCAGCTCCAAGCAGAAGGGAGAGGAGGACAGCGAGGAGCTGGAGCAGAGCATCGCGCTGGGTCAGGTCTGCCTGGAGCCACTCAGGCAGCAGTGGAGGCTGAGACAGGAGGAGATCCGGGCAGGCAGGTGCTTGCCGCGCTGCTCAAGCAGAGTGCAGGATAGAGAAATGGATGACAGTAGAGATCCTGGCATCATTCTCAGCTGACATTTTAATTTTGTGGGATCACCAGCTCCCTGTCTCCTGTGTCCCTCCTCTGTACCAACAAAGACCACACATTGCCTGGGTGGAACTGGAACTAACACAAGCGTCATGCAACTCCCCAAGCCAAGAAGGCTGATGCCGGCGGCTCCAGCCACAGCAGCCCTGGCTCTGCAGAGCCCTCTCCTCTGGGCAAGTCCACTGGCTGAACAACTGCAGGCTCTGAAGTTTGTGCAAGCACAGGTGGGGTCTGGCATGCTGTAGAGCACCATGCTTTATGACCCTTGGGCACAGGATGGAACGTGACCGAGATCATCTGTGGGAGGACGGGGTGGCAGCATGTAGTCCCCTGTGCTGCGTGCTGTGGGAACAGGCTGGGACTATACATGGGGCGTACACCAGTGTCCCACGTCCTCCTCTATGGGCACTAGCACTTGGCTGACTGTATCTATCTCATCTCCCAGACACAACCCTTATTCCAGAGAAAGAGAGACAGAGAGAGAGAGGCAGAGAGACAGAAAGACAGAGAGAGACAAAGGCAGAAAGACAAAGAGAGACAAAGGCAGAAAGACAGAGAGAGAGTGTGTATCCTGTATCCTGTGTCCTAATGTATTAGGATAGGGGATAGCAGGTCAGAGACACATATTATATGCGATATGGATGAAAATATGTTAAAGTAAAGGCTAAGACCAGGGAGTACTAGGCCAAGGATTTCAGACTTTATTTCATAACTAATGAAGAATCATAAAAGGTCTTTTTGCATAGGTGATAAAATAATCATATTTGAAATTCAGAAAGATCTCATTTTGGGGGATGGATTACAGTGCTACAATGCTGAAGGTCGGGGATTTCAAACGGCCACTCCAAACTCCAGTCCTCAGAGGCAAAGGTGCAGAGCTCTATATATTTGCAGCAGGGAGGAAAAGGAAAAAGTGAACACACTGTTGATTAGATAGAACCAACAAGACAGAGATTAAATGTATGTCAAAGAATGAGAAAGACAATTTTTGTTTTGTTGACCATGTGGTCAAAATAATTATGTGCTAAGATCAAATAAATGATAGGACAGAGATATTTAGAAATAAATGATTTTTGTTTTGAAATGATCTAGATTTTTATAAAGACACAAAATGTCAGATGTCATTAGTGTTTCCCATGATATTTGTTATCTCATTCTTCCTTTAATTATGGGGCAAACCAAGCTTTAATTGCATGCACAGCCTCACAGTTGGAGACTGTGTTTCCCAGTTTCAGGGCCAGGAGCTTGAGGACATGCTTATGCTTTCAACCGCAGGGTTGGTAAAGAAGTAACATCAGATGGCCATGGGTCATGGTGCCCGAGCAGGAATGGTCAGCCCCTCCAACTCCATCTCCTGCCTGCTGCCTGAAAGGGGAATGCAGTATTGATGCACATCGTTCCTCCAGGCACAAGGACATCCACCTACATGATACAGAATCACAAGACCGAGGCAGAGTCTCGTGGGGCCAGCAGTGCTACCCCTGCCTGCATGCTGCTCATGACTGCTACCACACAAGGAGGCAACTATCTTCTTCATGTTACTCTCTGTTTTGATCTCTTAGGGCATGTTGCATTTTATTCAAACATGCGAAGTGAGATGAGGAGACACTTGACACATTATAGTGATCCAAGGAACATTTTAATTCACAAATAAAGTCATTCTCTTCGGTCAGAAATAAGATAAACATATCTATAAAAAGATATTCGTTATTCTTGGAGATGGTTTAAGTAACATAAGGCTGCATGATTATCTCCATCCTGCCAATATGAAAATTTTTCAATTATCAAGGCTGGGAAGGAGGTGCTATGTATCTCAGTGGTAAAGTACTTGGGTGGTACCCATGAATTCTTGGATCTAAGAAAGAACAAAAGAAGGGACGGAAGGAAGCATTTTAGAGTCACCAGACTGTAAAGAATTTAATGACTTAAAGAAAAAGAGATCAGTTTCACTTCCACACAATCAATGCAAGGCAAAATATCAAGGCTGATGGAGTTGGCCACTCCCCAAGAATTAAGGAATTGTGATTCTTTGTTGTATTCTTCATAGTCAAAGGTTGCCTCACATTTCAGCTGTTAGGAAGGGAAAAGACAGACAAGAAAATGTACCCAATGCCCTGCAGTGCAAGCTCAGAGACGTCCCAGTGTATTTCTGCAGCTATTTCTCCACCAGGAATGTAATCACACTGCTGCATCTTATGAGCAAAGAATGCTGAGTCTTCCTTGTTCCTAGAACTGAAGAATGCTGTAGATTTCTGTGGCAGGTTAAGCAGTTTCTTCCACACTAAAATAAACAAGGTGTCCAGGAAAGGGGTAAAGTTTAAAGTTAGCTTCAGTCAGGTTATGAAGGACTTTAACACACTTCTTAAGCAGCCACACTGTGAGGGAGGCTGTGTGCACAAAGGAGGCAGAGGAGCGCTCGGAGGCCACTCTCTCAGATAGGAAGATGAGAATTAGTTTGAAATAATGCAACAATCATAAAAATTAAGATGAAAGGACAAATCTCAGACAGTATTTGTAAAGACAGTGCAAATAGTTTTGGGTGTAGAGTGGGCAGGAGGGAAATGGTAAGAATATTCTGAAGTTTTCGTTGAAAATCTCGAGATAACAAGCACTGCATAGAAGTACAGGAAGTGAACGTGAGCTTTATGATAGTGTGCTTCTAGATACACGTGGGTCATTTAGATACAAATATCCAGGAAGCAAATGTCGACACCTTCCAGTCCATGCACGGGCACGTCTAGCTGGTGACTCACATCAGTATGACTCTAACTATGAGGCCCCTAAGCAGACGAGACAAGGGGAAGAGGGGGTGCTGCCTACTGAACATCTGTGCCCCCTCCTGCAGGATGTGTGGAAGCCCACCCCCACTGCGATAGCGATGGCTGTCCCCCTGTGTCAGTGGCGTCTGTGTGCATGGACTGAAGCCAAAGGGAGGCATTTGGTGCTTGTGCCCTAAGACACTCCGTACAGCATCACTAAGAACCAAAGCTCAGCACCCACTAGATACCAAGAATGTCCATACCTGAGTCCTGCATTTGATCTCCAGGACTGTGAGAAATTGACTTCTGCTGTTACATAAGCTGCCCAGCTTATGGGAGTTTGCGGTAGCAGCCTGGTGAGACTGGCAGATGGAAGGCCGGCGCTTGCGGGACAGAAGGAAAGAGCTGGGGAGCGGGACAGGGCCTGAGCCCTCCGCAGGAGACTTCTGAGGAGCACACACAGGTGTGCTATCAGAGCACAGTTCCTGGTGTGGACAGTGATACTCCCAGAATTATCTCACATGCAACACTGACCAAGCAGGCTGTATAGCTTTTGGTTCCTTTCCATGGGTTATTTTTAGTTTGCAGAGGACCACTTGCAGTGTAGCATATAACAAAACAGAAATGTCAGTGTAGACAAGAAGCTTCCCCCAGCTAGGAAACAAAACTGAGCCTCCTTCCACACCACTTGAGTCTACTCATAAGCAGGTTTGAACAGACGCCCGAAGGCAAGTGCAAATTGAAAACAGTTCTAGTCAAATCCACTTTGCTACACAGCTCTTGGACATTTCTAAAATATTACTGATTTTTCTGGAACCTGTGCCATTTTCTTTTGGATTTGACCCTAGGGTCCTTTTCTTGAATATAAATTATTTAAACACAATGTTTATATACAGTCTTAGCATTGATAATAAAATAAACAAGTTAATCAACTTGCTCCTTCTACAAGTTAAATCATTCACTCATTTAACATATGTATATTATATCTTTTTCAGGAAAATTAGTACCTTAAGCACATGATAGCATCTGTAATAAAAAAGATACACACTTGGACAAATAATCAGATGATTCAAGAAATTACATTCTGGAAAAAAGTAGTTGTAATTTTATATTCTGGTTCATAAGATCATTTTCTCTTATTAGTACCTACGGCTTGCAATTTTAAAATAACATTAAAATTATAATATTTTATGGAATCAAATATTCACTCAACTATATATCTCCACACTTTTTAGTACAGCTAGATAATGATTCTCAAGTGCAGCACACTGCCTCCTAACTTCATAAGTCATTGAATGTAGAAGAAAAAAACTTATATAATCTTGTTCTTTTATTCAAGAAATTAAACCTACATAAAATTAAGACAGTAACAGAAATTATAGAATGAGAAAGACCCTTTAGACATCCCTGGGTCCAGCCAACTTATTCTATAGATGAAGACAAAAACACAGAAGGCTTAACTTGGTGATCCAGGGCTTCCTAACTCCACTTCCAATCTTGAGGGACTGTAATACTGAAGCTCTAGTTTACAAACATCACTGCTCAGGACAATATAAATATATATATATATATATATATATATATATATATATATATATATATCCTGCCAAGGGATTCAGGATTCATAAAATGTCATTTAAATAAGCACATAACTTATTTTATAAGTTTCTGACCCCACTATACAGTTTTGTTTATAGCTTAAGACTCCAAAGGTCAAATTAGTTCATTTGAGTCCAGAATGCTAAGAGAAGTGGTTCTGACACATAAGCTTGGATATTTCATGGTTTCTCTAAGATTAAAAACTCAAAGTATTAATAAATGAAAGAGCAAACTAAAAGGGAGATGATAGGAAACAGCGAGATCTTCCGCAACTCAAAAGGGAACCAGGAGGTGTGTGTGTGTAGAGTACTCAGAGAGAATGCAGATGTTACCCACCTGCACCAGCTCCCCATGACCTGCCATCACCCCAGACTGGGAACTCAGACCAGCAAAAATCAATAAATGAACCAAACTCAAAGAAGGAAACACACAAAAAGCCGAAGTAGCCCTAATTCTCTCAGTGAATTCAGCACGTTTTCTGATATTCTGCACACAAATACCCAAGGTTGATAATAAAGTGGCCATCTACACTCCTGTGCTGCAGAAGGGACTCCCGGCACTGCCAGCGCCCAGCTGGGTTTGTGTCTCACTTGACGGTCAGTCTCTGACTCGTGCACTGTCAGACTACGGGCAGGAATGCCCGACGGCCTGAGCAACGACCAAGCATGTTTGGCCAACTCCGGGCTAAGAGGGAGGTGCTGGAGAAGAAAATTCTAAATACTGTACTCAAAACCATGACCAATATCAGGCATTTACTTAAACCACAAGAGGGCCAGGGAGATGGCTAAGTGGAATAAGTGCTTCCCTGGCAAACACAAGGGCCTGAGTTCAATCCCCAGTTCCACTAAAAAAAAAAAAAAAAAAAAAAAAAAAAAAAAAAAAAAAAAAAAAAAAAAAAAAAAAAAAAAAAAAAAAAAAAAAAAAAAATTAATCCATAGGGGCTGGGGAGATGGCTCAGTGGAATAAGTGCTTCCCTGCCAAGCACAAGGGCCTGAGTGCAATCCCTGGTTCCTCCAAAAAAATAAAAAATAATAAATAATAAATAAACCATAAGAATATGTTTGCATTTATGAAAATTCTTGATACTGACAGTCACCTTACATGCTTTACCAAATTCCTTCCCTCGGGGTGCAGATTGGTTTTTAAGGAATGCATCTGCCAGGCCTGAATGAGTATTAAAAATTAGAAGTCTGTATAAGTCCAGTAAAATTGGGGTTCCTCTTTCCTGCCTCCAAACAGAAAGAAATGTCCCGAGAAATGCTAGAAGTCGGCAACCGAAAAGGGAAGGCGAATAACTATAAGGAACTTTACCATCAGTATAAAATTTAATAACTATGTTCATGACTTCTAAGTCTGGCCAGAGTGCCACAAAAGTGAATAGGCACAAAGAAATTGATAAAACCAACAGAACTGTCGTATGTAAAACGGTGCCTTCCCCCGCAATTCACAGCCCACCAATGAGGCTGACTCCACGTGAGCACTTCCACAGCCTCTCTGTGGCTCATGCATTCTCATTTCCACCGATATTTCATTCTTAGAATATACCCAGCATCATTTCAAATAAAATGCTGCTCAAAGGATAAGGAGCCTAGAAACTTTGACCACTGAAATAAGTTGTCTAACAAGAAAGAATATTTAAATCAATGAATAAGTACTCTCCTGAAAATTAAAAGGAATTAAGTTGCTAAATAAATTCACCCTCATTAAAAACAAGAGACATTTAGACAGGTGAAAAATGCAGACTGGAAGGTCAGAGTTCCCAAGACAAGTTAAGGGCCGCAGGGTAATAATAGCTGCACACCTTGAGCCAAAAGCATTGAAAACCACATCAGGTATAGTTGTTCTCTGGCTCCCAGGATGGACTGGTGCAAGGGCCCATGCCTGCAGGCTACGAAGCCTGGGAAAGGTCATGTGCCCTCCACACCTGTGTGATACTGCACACAACCTACCCACATCCTCCCAGCTGCTCTGTCATCTCTGGTTTGCTTGCAATGATTAATATGATGCAAATTGCATCTAGTTATCACATTGCATTATTTATTGAAAGATGAGAAAAAATCCATACACATCAAGACAGACAAAAAAATTTCTAGTATTTCAAGTCTTCAAAGGTTTAAATCTGTGGATTCAAACTCATGACTACAGAGAGCTGATCGAGGTAAATGCCACCAGTAGACAGATCTTAAAACAACAGTTCAAGAACAATGGCCACAGAACTATGGTGGCAGAATGTGAATTCCTCATACACATGCACACTCCTTCAGGATGCTCCTGTAGTAAGAGAGTAAACCACATGCAATAAGATAAGCAATCCCCCTTTTATAAGATGCATGTAGTGGTCACTTGTTCCTTCTTATCAGACAACTGTACACAAAGAAAAAAGGGAAATAGCCCCATAACAGAGAAATTTATGGAATCATGCCACCCATGAACTCAGCAACTCACCCCAGCAACTCACAGCTTACCATTGAGGCTGACTCTGCATGAGCACTTCTACAGCCTCTGAGGCTGTGGAATCATGAGATTGAAGGACAAGGCATCAACTTTGAGGTGACCAGACTCCCAGTATGTGAAAGGCTGTGGAATGAGGGAGGTGCTCAGCGTGCCACACTGGCGCATCCCCGGGGAATTACAGATACTCATTATATATTGACTCTCTCACTGAACAGGAGACTCTAGCAGTGCACGAGTCATATGTTGGTCAGTAAGGAGCCAGGAAAATGTTCTAGAATCATAGAATTAGGTGTGAATTATAAGAAGGCACAATTTTATTTTAGTGTATGAAGAAATTATGAGCTACAGCAGTGTGCAAACAGGCGGTCCACAGTGCGGTGCAGTCCACACCACACTGCCCTGAACATGCCCATCTCATGTGAAGTGCACTGCAGCTCAGTGCCGTGCTCTTGTGCTCCATGGCCAAGGCCCGCCCCTCTTAAACGCAGCCAGAGGGCTTCCTTTCAGGAATCCTGATGACAGCAAGCTGCCTTCCCTCTTTCAGATTCCTTCTGTGCTCTCTCTTCTCCATCCCAGAGAGCAACTTTTTTTTCCCCCTCTGTCTTGGAATTCAGTTCTTATTTCCATCCTCAACTGTGAGTGAGTGCTGCTATGATAGAACAAATCAAAGCTGGCCAAATAGCTAAGGGCCAGCCAAATAGCTCAGTGGATTAAAGGGCCTAAAGCAGGAGAAGGGGCCAGGGGTTTCATCATGGACCTGCCATGCAATCCCCCAGGGCACGCAGAGGAGATTAAGACTGGGTGTGGTAGAGCGCTCCTGTAATCCCAGCTCTTGGGAAGCTGTAAACAGGAGAATACTACAAGTCTGATCTAGTAGTGAAACCCTGAACACCCTGTAGACCCTTCCCTTAAAAAAAATCTTCAGCTGTCCCTGCATCTAAACACAGCGCTCCTTGGTTGTATTCCAACTCCTGGGCAACAGAAGTAGAAAAGAACCCTCATACTATTAAACGCTATTAATTCGTGCAGCATGGTGGATGACTGTGTGCTTGTAAATGTACACTGCTCCTTCTGTTGTGTTTTGCAATGCTGGTACATCCTTAGAGCTTCTATGGATGATTCTTTGTGTGGTGAAACTGATTCACGAAATACTTGCTTTGGCTTACTGGGTCAAATTGACAAAAGGGATAGATAAAGCTGAAGTTGTTGATTCTATCTGAGTGTCACAATTGAACACACAAAGTCAAAATGTAAGTGGAGAGTACAGCATAGGGATTACCTGGAGATTAAAGAATGAACACCACTTGATTGGGATGCATCTGGGTAAACAATGATGCTGACAGAATGGTCTCAGGTACAACTGAATTTTAAAAAACTTGACTGTAGACTCTATCACTTTATGCCAGGTATTTCACATGCCAACCAGAGAACAGTGGCTTCCACCTGTCTATCACGTATCCTAGGGTAAGTGCACTGGAAAATGAAATCGTGACCAATACTTGGTTCAAAGAGCCATATGCAAATATCAAGTGACACTGAAGCTGGGTGTGGCTCAAGATGCACATGTGTTAAAGAGGATGCTCCAACACCCAGCCCAATTAAAAACCTGCCAGTTCTATGAAGTTCCAACTAGAAACCAGGACTATAATAAGTTGGCTCCTATTCTAGAGACAAAGTACTCATTCTCAGCGTGTTGTTACTGCCACCGACTCAAAGTACGTCTCCTTAAACTGCTGTGCAAAGAGAACCCACACACTCCGCAAAGGTAGGAAATCTGCATCACATGGAACAGCCCTGACACCAATTTTCCTTCGCACTGATCTGGTCTGTTCTTCACGTTCATTGCCAAGTCAAGTCACAGGGAGAAAACCAGTGGACATCGAGGAGGGGCTGTTTCTACAAACAGCTGTGGCTATTTTGCATATCTGTACATTTGATTTTATTTTCCACATTCCATGAAGCAGCAAGTTGAAAAACTATGCCACTGAATAAGTTAAAGTTAATATTTTCCTGACTTTTACAAGAGCAAAACCAGATTTGGTCCAGGCAGGATGCACCCTTCTTTTCCTTTTGCTAGAGCTTGGGCTTGCTGCATTCTCTATCAGTATCAATACATAAGACTGCATCCTTCACAGCTGCTGCTGAAACGAACACAGCACTACGTCATGCCATGAAAGGCCATGGCAATCTGGCAGGTGAGAGATTATTTACTCCTAATTTGAAAGGCTGGGCCTTATGAAACCACACACTTCAAACCATGGTGGAATTCACTCAAACTATGTCTTCCTCCAGGAGATAAAACAGTATGTAGGTTTCACTCTTCAAGTGTTTACAGAGGCTTTGAGAACTGAACACCTGCAGTTATTCACGCACGAACCTTGCCTTCAGAGTGGAAATATATTAACTGCATTGTTTATGAAAATATTATTTTGTTGAGCCACAGTTAATTATTTTTGAAGCTCTGCATTGAATGATATACAGCATTTAATATTAGCTTTTGGAAAATAAAAATTCATTATCTACCTTTCAATTAATGTTGATAATGGATAAGGATGCTTTGTTTTCTTTCTCTATATTAAATATGTTTGATGAACCCTTAGGAAAATGTACAAGTTAAGCAACTCTGAACATTTAAGCAATTTCACACACAAAGAGATAATCTAAAAATAATGCATGCACAAGGTGATCATATTGCACTCTGGGGAAGAAAATATGTGCAAATATACACACATATAAGATTATGTGAAATGACATTGATGTAAAAATGCAAAACACACAACTCACAAATAGTTATAAAATATACAACACTATTCATTGCAAATTCTATACGATGACTTGACATACACATAATGTTTCCATTTTTTTTTTTCCAAAATCTTGGGTTAGTAGTTGTATTGCTTGGGGCTCTCCAGAGAAACAAACACACTGTATGTGCACACAACTCTTTCTTCATGTGCACAGGTGTATGTTTACACACACAGGTGTGTGTGTGTATGTGAGAAATACTGTAAGGATTTCCACTGACTGTGTAAGGCCCGCTCACCCATTCCCATGCTGATGATAACCTGTTTTACTCAGTTTATTAATGTAAATATTGATTTCATCTTTAAAATATGTTAACATCAATATTCAGGGTCATATTTCACAAATATTTGGGTCCTGTGCCTCAGGCTATTTGACACTCTAAAGGGGCCAAACCACCAGAGGAGTAGGCCTGTGGTTACAGCTGATGGACAAGAATAACCACTGTGCCTTGGTGTTTTCTATACTTTGAGACATACTAGAAAAAATTTAAATAAAGAAAATATGTGTCAGAGCAGCACAACCTTTTGAGGGAACTACAGAATAGTTTTTGAATATTAAGATGATCTTCTCAATTTTTGTGCGATTTCAAAATGTACAACCTCTGGCTTGGGAACAGTGTAAGATTTCTCCAGCCATCTCTTACATATTTTCTGAAGAAAAATGAGAAGAACCCTAAAGGAAACTGTTGTCTGTGGCTTTTTCTCATCTCGTAGCAGAGTTGTGCCTGGGATGCCAACAATACAACATCATGTGAGTGCAGTTGGGACATGAGGAGATGCCAACAGACGCTCCACTGATAGAACAGACAAAAACACCCACAAGAGACAGTTTTGAAATGTAGTACATTTAATTAGGATGAGAAAAAGTTCTAGTATGATTTCATTTTCATTGGAATTACTTAAATGCAAGGATTACTTTTAGATTTAATAATGTCTATGATTAACAACCAGCTTATTAACATCGCTTCAGCTCTGACGAGGAGGTCAGGCTGGCTTCAGGAAAGTCTTATGGGCCAACTTTTCCTAAGCATTCCTAAAGAACTTTTACAGAGATGATTTGTTTTACTTGGATTGGCATGGATAAACTCCCATGACCTTCTGGCAAGTGTTCAGCCTTGTCAGTCATGACTTCTGAACTCTACAATCTGCTCTTTTTTCCTTTGGGAGAGTATGGATGAACTCCATGACTGTATGGGGTTTTGTGAAGGACATGGGAAAAGAACACCCATGAAAAGAAAAATGGACCCACAATCAGAGTCCAGTAGGGACTGTGCCAATCTAAAACTTTTAGTCAGAACTGCACCTTCAAATGCAGCAATACATGGATTTGCCATGTGACAGGACAAAATTTAGTAATTTTCAATTACTCAGTTTCCAAATGACATTTTAGATAGATTGTTTATAGTGTATTTCTCTCTCTCTCTCTCTCTCTCTCTCTCTCTCTCTCTCTCTGAAAGTACCAATTCTGTGGATAGTTTGTGATTTCAAACTAAAATGGATTCTTAGGATATATACTTTCTCATAGAATTCAGAATAGTCATTTTCTGGGTTGGCCAGAGAGCTCAGTGAACTAAAGTGCCTGCTTTGGCAGGTACAGGGACCAGGGTTTGATCCCCAGCAGCATATACTGTGCTGGTCCTGCCCCCAGGATCAAGCTGAGAAGCTAGTGAGACTGGGCCTGGTGGTGCACACCTGCAATCCTAGAGCTTGGGAAATTGAAAACAGGGGGACTACTGTGAGTCCTACTGAAAAAAGCCCCTTTTCATATAAAGGATGTAACCATTTGAGCTGTAACCTAAGGCCCATGTGAATTTTTCTATTATGCTATATTTATGCTAATAGAAAAATGAAAAAGTGATGAAATCTGAGCTTTCAACATTGCTTTCCCTCAATTTGTTAAAGTTTTTTTCTCTTAAAACACTTGACAGGAAGTTGCAAAGGCTGTCTTCGGAGAATGAGATTTTAAGAACACTAATAATAATGACAGACTTGAAAGGGAAAGTAAAAATAAAAGCTCCACACACTCTAATTTATGGCTGTGTTCGCTTCTCTGCATACAGCGGGACATCTGGCTTCTCTTGTGCAGCAACTTCACAAATTTAAAGAGCTTGAGAAAGGACTGACTGATGACATCAGCATCGGCTCGCAAGGGCAGAACCGTGGAGAAGGATTTCGGTAATTTAAAGATCTCTTCAGACAGATAAGTCAGTAGGGACAGATGCACATGCGCCCACACACACCTTTACACGGTCTCAGTTCTCATTCTTTTTGATAGAGCTAGAATATAGATGTATGGCAAGGAGCATAAAATCTTCCTCCCTTCACCACCTGATTTCCAGTGTCACCTTATCCACCCCTTTGCACTCCACACACATGAATATGAGGCTTAACGCAGAACATCTACATTTGCCTGTCACAGCTCTGATGCAGCCTAATGCTTCCATAGCAATGCCGCCTCATTCCTGAGTCCGAGGTCAGTTCCTCTCGCCCTGGACTTGTTTCCTTAATTCCGTGCCTGCAGACCATGCACACCCTGCCTGAAGTCAGCTCTGTGGATGTTAAAGAAGACCTTTGGGAAACTAAGCATAAACCAATGGAGAAGTACACATGAGTGTGCTACAGTCATTCTAAAGAATGCAAATGAAACATTAAGTTATTGGAATATCAGTACAACTATGCACAAAATATTTTGAGTTGGAGATTAAAGTAGGAAAGATTAGCATTTTTTATTTCTAAAGCTTTTTCTGTGCTAAATCTACTCTGTTTTTCACCAAGGCAGACAAAAATCTGGTCTTTTACAATCAAAACCACTATGCAACGTGGCTTAGAGCATTTCTTCCTTTGAGTGCTTCATACCATGGAAGACCTCTGAAGAAACATACCATCAATGTCAAAGCAGGTCAGCCTACTGGAGTCTCTCTCTCAAAGGCATGTGAATGAGTTTCCACTCTCTAGCTTGTGGGGACAGTAAAGTCACAAAGCATAGTTCAAGGAATCCTGTCCTACATGGAGCTGTGGGTGACCTCTGCATCTTGAAGAGGTGGGAAAAGGCACTCTGGGCTGCTCAGGGTTATGGACCCTTGTTGGGAGCACAGAGACAACAGGCAAGTTGACATGGCAACCAGAGAACACAGTCCACATATGAAACTGGAAAAACATCCAAGACAATCAGGGAGAGGGACTTGAGGGAACCACTAGCCATACAAACATGTCACTTAAAAGCAGAAATATTTGCCCTAGGGAGCTCCTTTCAGTGGCTTGGTGTTTACACAGAGCATAACGTTGCAGCAAGATTTGTGCCTCCCCTGAACATGACTCACCTTTCAATGTGTCTTCTCCACTCAGCTGGATGCTGTTTTGAGAAGCAGTGATTCCCATCCTTCAGAAGATATATAAACTATTTGGAGATCACTAAAGATGTTGTCTCTGCCTGTCACATCCAAGGAGATGCTGAGTCAATTCTTGAAAGGTGAAGCTTGTATCAGCTCAACTGTTTTAGACAGAGGCTGAATTAAAACTGACCAACAGATACAGGACACACAGAACTTAGAAAGCACCATCGATTTCTTTCTAGATCAAAGAAATTTCACAAGCTCTTCAGCTAAGAATGTAAATAGGAAATCCGAATGTTCCAAGACCTCCCTTTCATGCCCCATCCATATCGTACTGTATCTCAGCTGGAGTATAGGCTCAGGAGCAGCAGGTAGAGGTGCTAGGCACACAAGAGACAGTGGGCTTTGAGCCTGAACTGGAACACTGGCCAGTGAGTGACTGTATGTAGTGAAGATTACAATCATGTAAAAACTTCATGTATAGAACAGAAATTAATTAAATCTCTCTTTTGTTTCAGTAAGTTTTCTTGTAAAAGAACAGTCCACTGTACATATTTCCAGTATGGCAATACCAATACTAGAATCAAATTGTGAAGCAAATCTTAGGCCACAAATGAAAGAAGCAGAAGAACCTCTTCCAGGCCACCCATAAACCTAATGTAAGTTCTGTTTAACATCTTTCCTGGGTCACCCTAGGCCTTGAAAGTGCACATCACAGAGGGACTGACAATAAAACCCTCTGTTTACTGAGGAGAGCACTGTTCTTTCTGGTGGTCAGGCTCTGGTTATATTTAAATACTACAAGCACTTTGTAACTAGTGTTAATATCACAATAGACTTGGAGAACCACAAGGCAATACAGAGAGCTGAGCCAGGAGTGCTGAGATACTCTCAGGAGAGCTCGCCATAGGACAACCCATGTGTGCAGCACACTTTCGATTTCTGTAATGAACATCTGCAGGACTCCTTGTATTCTCTGACCATATGTGAGTTAAATGGTGGAGTGCAGGCACTATTAGCTTTTATGTTTCATCATATCCCATTGGTTTTATTCAATCCTACAATGTATCCTATTATGTTACATCAGATGACTTTGAATTTCAACCTGGGGAAACATCTGAGGCTTGCTTCCTCAACCCCAACTTTTGAAGACAATATAATCCTGAATTCAGTCATCAGACTCAGAGAGGAGATACATACTCAGGGATACTCTATCAAGCATTGCAATATTGGGTCTGAAGCTTCAGAGCCCTTGAATGAACTGTCAAAGAAAGCCACTTGTTTCACCTTGTAGTACAAACACATATGAACATGACTTCTATTAAAATTAGCCTTCTGCTGAAGCACAATACTTAATGGATTTTTAATGAATATTTGCAAGAGTGGATGCACTAAATTCAATACAATATAAATTAAAAGGACAATTTGAACTCAATAAATAAAATGTGAACTCAATAAAAGAAAAGTTCACCCTATTAAAGTAAAACAAATGTATTTTAAAGGTAAGAGACATGGTGGAAATCTGCTTGTAATACAAATTAAAATAGATCCATCATTATATATTATATATGATGTATAGATAGATAGATACTTCCTAAAAAGTATTACATAATATAAAAGAAAATACTGTCCTACAATTCTGGTATATAATAATATTACCTGTTATATTTGAATTGCAGTATTTACTCCTATATTTCTTTCAAGAATATCTCCCATACTAAAAAGTCATTTCAGAGACAAAAAGCCATCTGTATACTTTAATTGTTATTAACCTGGGTAAGATATGGCCATTGGCCCTCTGAGCAAGAAAAATCCTCTCTAAATTTCAGTAAAAGGATGTTCTGGGTTCCTACAGCTCCAAAACTTTCAGAAAATGAAGATGCAATGAATGTTATGCAAGTCTTTCCATATTTATCGCTATGGGAAACAGATTATAGACATTGATTTAGTGAAAAATGGTCTGCCAAGTTCTGTTTTGGTAGACAACTGGGATGAGAGTCCTTTGCAGGGGAAGGTGGGCATCTTATAGCAGTACACATGTAGAAACACAACTTATTGCTGTAGACTATTATTTTAAATCCTTAAAAAGACATAAGCATTAACCAGAGAAGGACTTCAACACTGCATTTCAAAGACTTCTCCAGATTTGTATGTTCAACAATGGCATCCATAGGACAGAATCAGAAGAAGGGATTCAAATTGTTTCAAGCTCTAAAAAGGAGGGGAAACAAAAGGGAAATAGAAAGAACAAAGATACAACATGTATGCAAGCCACAACCCCATGACAAATGAAGTCACTGTGTGTCCCAAACGTGTAATAAAATTTTTGTAGCGCCAGGGAGATAGCTCAGTGGAATAAGCACTTCCCTGGCAAGCACAAGGGCCTGAGTTCAATCCCTGGTTCCACCAAAAAAAAAATAAATAAATAAGTTTTGTAAAATGTAGACACATCTCTTACATAAAGGTAAAGATTATGAAATATGTATATGGTCAATATATGTCTACAAAAAGAGACTATGGCAGCTAAATACAAACTGGGAAACATTTGTTCCGAATAAGAATATATTAAAGTGGCCAGAATTCTTAGCTTAATTATGTCTTGTGCAGTCTACTGACAAGACTACTCTTTTTCTGTAATAAAAAGTTAAAAAGTATAATTAAGGACTTTATATGACAGCAGAAAAAATAATCTCAACCTACAAGTTATTCTACATTCATTATAAGCTCTCCAGTTAAGTTGCAGTTTCAAACTTTAGCAGTATGTCTCATAAGTACTGTCCTCAATATGAATGTTAAGCCAACATGTATGGTATCCAAAAATATATGTGAACTTAGACTATTAAAGCAAGTTTTAATTAGTGGAAAATCTGAAAAGTAGAAATGTATTTGGTTTCAGAAATTATTCTCAAGGATATTTTTTAGATCAAACCAATGGCTAAAGGAAAGTGCTTGGTATACTGGAATAGTCAAGCTCACAACCCTTGCTCTAGAGTTCATATTCCATCACACCTGCTTTTTCTTCACAAGAACCAGAGAAGTACTTAGAGGAGGCAGGTACAAAAAAATTAATAGCTCAAATTTGAATATTTAGAACGTGATAGTGCCTGACCAAATACATAAGGTGTATGACTCACAAATTATAAGATCCACTTTTAATTAGAGCACTTCCAAGCCATGTAATATATGAGCTTTTCAAAATCTATTTTAAAAAAATAATCACTGTTATGGTCCTGTTATTTTCCACAGCAATTTTCTCCTTAGAAAAAACTGAACCTCACTTCGGCACAGATGTAATCATTGCTTCCACTCTTGCAATGGTTCACTTTCCTAACAAGTCACCATCACGAACTTTATGAGCAGCTGCCATGAAAATGCCTGAGATCCTGCAGCAAATTGATGCAGGGATGCCCTGGCCTGCGGAGACCACTGTAGCCTCAGACACACACCCTTTAAGCAAACAGGCACATCTATGTTTCTCCTCTGGTAAGGATGATGAAACAGAAACTCTGATTTCCATTAGAATACAGACAGATGCCCTGGCTAGGTCTGAGTGGGCAGAGAAGACAATATGTAAAGTGACCACTGGTGTGCAGAGTGGGGGAAGTGGGTGACTAGGAGAAACGAGATAGGGAACCAGGAACACTCTACGTAGGAAAAGCAACTACATGCAAAGAGCAAGGAAGCCTGGCATGTACTCCAAGGAACCAAATTCAGGCCCATGTGGCTCATACAAGAAGAGACAAGGGCTGCAAGGGTGGGATCTCCTGTAGGTAATGAACACTGTGCCTTCCTGTGGCGAGGTCCCAGAATCATTCCCAGCAAGCAGGTACAGTGAGGCCTGACTGGCTCCATAAACATTTCTTGGTTTGCAGAGTAGAAAGTGTAGGACTTGGACAAGAAAGAGCCAGAGGAGAGCACAAGCTGAACACAAAATCCTGAAGACACACAAGGTTAACACAACCAAGCATAGCAATGGTGCAGACAGAAAGAGGGCAGACCCGGCACGTATTGAGGAAGGAAATAAGGAGCCTTAGTGATAGGTTGGTTACAAGCAGGAGTGAGAAGACAGGAGGGTGAAATTTTACTTAATTAGAAAAAATGAGCTCAAATATATTCAGAGGACATCTGTATTCACAAAAGCTAATTGATGATTCAGGTTAATTACTGTTCTCCACATGTTGAATTTCTGACATGGGTTTTGTAAGCATAATTCAGCAACACAACAATGGTAGAAGCTGTCATACTAAAATGAATTGCTAACATATGCAATTAAAATAAATGTCTAAGAGATGTAACTGTCAAAATAGTAATTATGACTTAGTGAGCTACAAGCAGATTGAAGACTTATTTGAAATTAAATTCCTGTCCTTTATATAGACTCAGCACATTCTAAACAAGGCAACTTTTTTCTCTAAGTAAAGGAAAGATAATCAAATTCTTTATTAGTGAATATTCCACACAATTCAGATAAACTAAATATATAACTGGGAACTGCTTTGAATAGTTTAATGATTTTGAAATCATGTTTATTCGAAATGTATTTCAGTTTGGAAGAATAATAATGTATAAACCACTTTTGATTTTAAAAGTCCATGGTCATCTATGACTTTCATTGCATATAAATAACTTCTGTCTGCTAGAACATGCCATCACAGACAGAGTTAGAACTCCAAAGATGTGTATTAGACTTCACCAACTATCTTACTTGATTTGATGAAGTCTAAAAATAGAGTTGAGCTGTGTACACAATCAAAAGTCCTATAAGTGTTTTCTGTGTGGATATGCTAGCCAGAGACAGAGACTTTATAAGCCATGAATCATGGCATGCTGTAACAATACTCCTCAAGAAAATCTGTGCTGCAGCATGCTTCTGCTCAATCTGAAGGAGACAGCATCTCTCACCAACAGCTCAGATTTGATTGTTAGTGTTGTGTTTACACATTAATATCTCTGAAATCAAGAGGCCTCTTAGAGATTGTCTCACAAAGTGTGTGAGAGGTACTGCTGTCCCTACACAGCTGTGACCACCTGTGCTTGGTCAGCACTCAGCCACCTGCCCTGGCCTGAAACACAAGCACACCTGTGACAACACAGATGCAGGACAACTGCCACTTAATCCATCCTCTTGTCACTGAAACAAAAATGTGTAGCTTGCACAGAAAGGCATCACAGTGAAGGACACAATATGATACTGGTCTTCGGAAAACACTCTCCACTGGAACAGAGACTTACAAATTTTCATGCAAAGGAACAAACAAGTGTTCTATGAAGCAACTGAAAGAAAGATACTCATGAATACAAGAAGTTGTGCTGCATTTTGCTACCAATAATTGTTCCAAAGGACTGTTAGCAGTGCTATTCACTGAAGACAAGGAAAGAATAAACTTGCTCGAATCCTTCAAAAGAGAAGAGATGTTTTTTCTTTCTTTTAGGTTTTTCACAAATGCATGTTTGCAAAGCACAATGGTGCATGGACAGGATGCATCAACGTCCTTTCTTCTTTCCCTTGGTTCTTCCTCCCTTACTCCTTCTCTTGTGCACCTCCCATATGCAAAAGATCTATCAACCTGCTTCCTGTTCTCTGCTTTATATTTGTTCTATTTATATTTTAGTTCTCTCTTATGAAAAAAATCATGAAATATTTAAGCTTATGTGTTTTATTTCAATTAATATTATGATCTCAAGGAGCAACTTCCTTGTCTTAATTTATGACTGAGAAGTACTCCCCTGTGTCCAAATGGAACATATCTTTCACTCATTCATCTATATGGGCACATAGGTTGCTTCTGTGAGGTACGTATTGTGAGACATGCTGCTGTAAACATAACACCTGCATCAAACAGAAACTCCATTTTCATTTTCTGAGGATTCCTCTTAATGATTGCCATAGTACTTGTGCTAGGTTACATTCTTACCAACAATATAAAAGTGTTAGCATTCCCTTTTCCCTGCAGCCTCATCAGAATTTGTAATTTTTTATTATTTTTTAAAGAATACAAAATAGTGATAGAAGAAAACAGCATTATACATGATACAAGATTTCACTAATCAAAGCAATAGGAATCCAATAATAGTTGCTATATTACATGATGCTATGTGCAAATTCATTTTGCAGATTACCAGATATAAATGTATAAGTTTTGTTTTTCAAAAAAAACAATAAGAAGTTATGAGAAATTTGAGAGCAAAAAAATCAGAGTAAAAATAAAAATTGTAAGCATTAATTGCTCCTTTCTCTTTTTATATTTGTATAATTAGAATTCTCAAAGTAGAGAGGAGTGGGCAATAAATATTTAAAGATTTAAAATTTCTGAATTTAGTTCAATTTGTAACACCACATTTCCAAGACCAATGAACCTTTTGCACAAGAAATTTAAATAAAATCATACCAAGATACACAAAAATGAAATTGTCTAAAACTTATTAAATAAAGGAAAAAAAATGCTTAAACCATATACATAAAATATATTAGTTATGGAAGAACAAAATTAAGTAGCATCTTATTCCACGTTAGAAAGAAAAAAAAAAAAAAAGGACCAAGTGTGTAAGTAACTAGACTAACTAAAGGACTGAAAGAAAAAAACTATCCTCTTTGAATTTTATGCTTAGCAAGCATACCTTTGAAAACTAAAAGTAAAATATCTTCTAGTCATACAATCTTGAAATATTTTAATACCTCCAGACATAGTATATAGGAAATAACAAAGAGCATAATTCAAACGACACGAGAAGTTGCAGTATGCTCCTGGATGAACAATAAAGAGCTCTCAAAGTGATACTTATGCAGGACTATATAAAATATCTTAGATGAATCCTTATTTAAAAGGTCATTGAAGATTTCTATGAAACAGTACCATCTTACTCCGGCTTACACACGTATCTTTTTCATATACGTGTGTGTGTGTGTGTTTTGTTATTATTTATATCTTAATGAGGAGTATTATTTCTGAAGTAAGATGGAATCTTGGGGTGGTTTCAATTTACACTTCTCTAATGGATAATTGTGGTGAATATTGTTCATATCCTGGCCCCTGGTACTTCTTTTGAGAAGCTGTTATTCATTTCAGTTGCCCATCTTTCTGATTGGGTCTCTTATTGTGGTAGGAGTCTAAATTTTTTGAGTTCCTTCTGAATTCTACACATTAGTCCTCTGGCTGAGGAAGAACTGACAAGAGCACTCCTACTCTGCAGACTGTGTCTTCACAGTTGGTTGTTTTCCTTGCAGTAAAGAAGCATTTATTCTGACATTATCCTGTTCTGCGATTCTTGACGCTATTTCCTATGCATCTGGGATTCTGTTGAGGAAGTCCTTGCCTAAGCCTCTGTCTTCAACATTTCATCTATTTTATCTTTCAGCAGATTAAGTGTTTCTTTTTTTAACATTTAGTCCATTGATCTGTCTTGATTTTAGTTTAGTGTACAATGAGTTATGGGTCTAGCTTCAGTATCCCGCATGTGGATCACCATTTTTCTTAGCATCGTTCCTTAGAAAGATCATCTCCCCTGCATAGAGGGTTTTAGCCCATTTGTCGAAGGTCAAATAGATGAGAGTGCTGGGCTTCCTCTGTTCTGCCTGCACCCTCTGTTCTATACCATATCCAAATTCAGGAATCTGGCAGGATACAAAACCAGCCAACACGTGAATATTGACAGCTCTTGTACACCAGTAATAGACTCATTGAGAAAAATTTAGAATACTATTGAAAGGAGCACAAGGAAAACATATACTTAAGAATTCACCTACCCAACGAAATAGAAAATGTCTACAATAAAAACTATAGTGCTCTAAAATAGAATTTTGAAAAGGATTTCAGAATATGGGAAAACACCCCTGTTCCTGGATAGGCAGAACCAGTATTACCAAAGTGACTGTATTTCCAAAGCTGATACTCAAATTTAACACAATTGCAACCAAAATCCTAACAGCATTTTTCATAGAATAGAGAAAAAGATTCTAAAGCTCATGTAGCCCTGGAAGAGACCCAGGACAGCAAAAGCAATCCTGGGCAACAAGAACAACATAGGAGGCATTGCAATCCCACCCTTCGACATATGTGACAAGTCCACAGTGAAGAGAAGCTTTGCAAAGCCGGGAAAACAGACAGGATGGAGTAAAACTTCAGTCGGGACCTTTATTAATGAGACCGTTGGAATTTTGCAGTAAACTACTCATTCATTTGTTAGTGATGTATCTAACAATGGTGCATATACAGCTAATCTCATATTAGATCGAGGGCCACAGAGTTCTGAAAGTGCAGTGCACTGGCACGTAGGAGGGCACCGTTCTGTAGTCCCTCGTCTTCACATAATAATCTGGGAAAATAAAAGCTAGTCTCTCAAATTACTGGGGTCACTATTCCATCATTTATAAAATAAAGATGTTAGGCTACATTATTACAAAGGTCCTAGTTCTATGACATTGTGATAAGTTGATTATAGCTATCAAATAGGAGGTTTACCATAGCCATGCTTTTAAAATTGATACACTGTATATTTTTGTTAGTTTTAATACTTGCAATAAATTTATCTTCAAGTATATATTTAGGAAAACTTAGTTCAATAAAATCCCTGTTCATTTGAAAACCCAACTTTTCTCACAAATTTTATTTTGAACTTTTAGAAACAAATCTGTTACCACAGAGTAGTAAAAGAAAGAGCAAGAAGTAAGCAAAATACTGGGTAACATAGCTTTCATCAAATATTTTATACTTCAAAACTATTTATGTACATGTTGCTAGCAGTTTTCAGTTTAATAGAATATTTAACCTGAACACTATGTCACCCCAAATTTTTGAATAATTAAACCACTGATAAAGTAGTTTAAATACAAAATCTTATGAGACAAGATATTTCCATAAAGTCCCACTAAGGGTTATTTATTAAATTCAACTATGCTGATTGTGGTTTTCAATAAGTCAGACTCTTACCTCGGACCCAGAGCAGCTTGGCAACCATGGGGCTCCTCAAAGCTCCATTCTGGGACACTGCTAACAACACTGCACCACTGCCTCGCCCTCCGGGCTGCAGCCTCTCGTTCCACCCTGCTCTCCTTACTCACACAAGAATCGGACCTTTCCAGTCACCACAGCAGCAGGCCGGCGCCGCTGCCCTCCTCCACAGGGCCCGGTGCCCACAGCCGTCACAGGCACGTGGGCCTGCCGTCCATCACCCACTGGATGCCGCTGGCCTAATAACTCACACTAGCACCTCATCTCAGCAGACACCAGAACAAACAAATGCTGTAGCTTTCAGCCAATCTGAAGCATTTGCTACATCAAATGTAGAGGAAGCACAAGATGAGGAAGCTGAAAAACATGCAGAGGTCCTGCTGGCTCCAAAAGCTGATCCTGCATGTTCTCTCCAATTTGCCAAAACAGCAAGACAGCTGTGGGTGTCCTGCCAAGGGGGCAAAGGCACAGCCACAGCACCTCCCGTCGCACCACCTCAGCCTGTGGGAGCAAGATGTACATGGGCCGGAGGTTGGTGGGCATACACAGGGGGCAGGCGCCACAGCCGCTGTCCTCGCCTCACAGCCTTCTGCTCCCAGGTGTGTCGGGACAGACACTTAGCCCTCCAGGACCATGGGACGCAATAAGGAGCCCAACACAGTCCTGGCCAGATCGGACAGTGAACTGCAGCAAGAATGCTTGAGGAGAGAATTTCCCTGAAAACGCAACGCAGCAGCCTCGCCCACTCTCACCAACTAGCCGCTGCTGTTCTATGAACACAGGACATGCACATCGCGAGCGCTCTGGGTGCCACAGCGAGTGGGGACCCCAACAGCCCCCCACTTTGTCAGCGTTAAACTTTATGATTGTTTCTCCCTAGATGTTCACTGTTATAAGTATCTTTTTAATTTTAACAATAAAAGGATAAGAATAAAAAAAAAGAAAACAAAATGATGAGAAGGAAAGCGGATAGGACAAAATACTAAAATTATTGAAGGGCTATACATGTACCAAACAAACTTTTAAAAGTATTCAGAAATGGGAGATCTAGGAAATTCATAGTTACATAATTCAAAACATACTTCAGACTGATTCTTCCTTATGATGGTCTTCAAATCTCAGCATTTTTATTGTTGATATAGTCTAAGGATATCACAAGTGTATACAGTGTTCGCAAAAATAAGCAACTTACATGATTTGCAAAGATAGAAAATAATTAATCCAATACATAAGTGACAGTACATATATTAAAGTAACAATATTAAATCACATTTTCTCTCTAACATATATTTTATACTACATACTGTTATGTATTACATACTATATTTGACTATATACACAACATGATCCATATATTATGCACTGTATTTGAGCATAAATAGACTATACTGCATTCCAGTATATTCTATAGTCAAATACAATGACACTATTAAATCTGGTATATCCCAGGAAAGCTCACCCCAGGGCTCTCCTCCTGGCTCATGACACCCCTAAGCGGCTCCGGTACCAGGCTCCCAGTGGTTATGCTAGAATTAGATCCCATTTCTGTGCATACTGAGAGCAAAGACAGCACCTGCCCTTTTTTTCTAAACTATGTTCTCAAGGATGTTTGGTGACAGAAGACAGAGCTAATGTCTTCCATGACGACAGGGCAATAGTACTTAGTTGGTATGATGATGACAATGACTCATCCTGTACCAAGACACAGATCAGAGGGATTGACATCTTTTCCACTATAAACAATTCATGTTTCTTAAACACCTGGTCCCCAAGATGTGACATCATTTCACTGTACGCACCGTGTCCACTGTTGCCCTTCCAGGCCACCCCAAGGCACACGGAGGGATTGTAAAATTCATGCATCTTGCTGGGAGTCAGCAAAGAACTCTTGTCTCTGATGCTGGTGCACCATGTCTTCTCATAGCACAGGATATGATCATGGCTACAAAGCAAGCAGCCTGAAGCAGAGAAAATCTTGAATCCTTCGTGGTTTTGATAGAGCCACACATTTCTCACTAATGGAAGGGTTCCTTAAATTTTTGTTAGAATTTTTCAAGATTACACAAGGTAATTAGCCCATTTAGTACATAATTCTTCATAAGTATATAATAATATGATTAATTTCATGACTACTGATTTCTAAAGAATGTAACAGTCCTTTGGGACCAAAGATGGACAGGACAACCTAAAAGGCTATCAGCCAGACAGGGGGCTGACATCAGCCCAATTTTTCCTTTTTTTTTTTTTGTTATTGTTGTTATATTTTAGGGAAGGGTCTAAAGGGTGTCCAAGGTCTTATGACTAGATCAGACTCAAAGTAATTCTCCTGTTTACAGTCTCCCAAGGGCTGGGATTACAGGCATGAGCCACCACACCCAGTCTCAATCCTCAATCGTGATCTCAGTATGCTCAGTATGCCCCAGGGGTGGGGCTGGCATGATAGGCCCAGAGATCAAACTCCCAGCCCTGGCCCCTGCTTGCATTACTGAATTTCAACTTCCTTTGCACGTCCTCACTACCCAGTGTACCAGATATTTAGGTACATTCTATGAATCCTGTATTGAAAACTAACTGCAATCTTGATAGTTTGGGGCAAGTCAGACAAATTTAAGAGGACCTTAGGGAACTAAGAAGAAGATAGGAGGAGTGCTACATTGGAAAAAAAATAAATAGATGATATCAACATTTGCCAGTCAACTTTCTCTTTTTAGCTGGTGAACAGTAATACCATGAACCATTATGAAAATACTTCCACACGAAAAAAGGCCATGTTAACTTTCACTGCTTAATGTTGCAGAGCACAGCATCAGACCTCAAGGTGCTTCAACTTGTAATAGTTAGTATTCCTTCCTGTAACTAAATAGAAACCATTCCCTCCTCTGGCAGACATTTAAAACTGAAAAAACCTCATCAGCATAAAAACAAGTTTAGATTCATGGCCTTTCTATCTATGAACCCTTTTCTGCTACAAAGAATAAATGTAACCATTAGGAAACAACTAATACGGCAGGGGTTTTATGGTAAACATCAGTTGCATGGCTTCACATTAGCTGTTTGAACAGCTATCAGAGGACAATGACTTTCAGTCACTGTCAGTCATTAAATTATTCAGTTGCCATTTCTCATAATTCATTGCTATTACAGCAATAATCAAGTTGCCTCCTTTATTTCTTGAAATTAAACTTAAAAAAAGCAGTATGACTAATTACCAGTTGATCTTCAATAATTCCCACCAATAATTTGTCTCTTTAGACATTAAGCTATATTAGTAGTAGATGAAGGCTCTATATATTTTAAGTCATGGTGAATTGCTAAGTAATTGCACTCAAATTATTCACCCTATCAGTAAAGAACATTATGCTGCTAGATGATGCTAGATTAAAATTAATTTAAAAGATGAGTTGGTTTTATCATGTATTTTTATAATTTATCTGATAGCTGTTTCCTGAGTACTACTGAAGAATGCATATGAAGCAGATATAACCCTTTGAACAAACTGATGCTCCTTAAATCTCTTTTTGGAATGTATTATCTCCAAAATGGGTTGTTAAATTAATCCTGCAATTATAAGATTCAAGATGGCACTAAAAACTTGTGTATCTTCCAGATTTTGGACTAATGTTTAATTAGAATTAATGGTATGGTGGCAAACAGTGTTTCAATATCAATAGCGTATTAAGGAAATCACACTTTGAAGGTAGCATTTAATACTATAATAGCCATGTGGCCTATTAACATTAACAGTGTATATAGTGAAGTCCTTGAACCTGTCTCATTATTGACATAAGAATTTTTGCTTTGAAGCGTGTGAACGGGTCTTGGTAGCCTTTTTTATCATTTTATCTTCGGAATGCTACTAAGCTTTAATGTACAGTGGCAGTGTAAACACAAACATATCATCTGTACTAACCACTCTTTCCAGGGTGGAGCCCATCTAGTCCCAAGGAGAGGTGACCTGGGAGCTCTTATTAACTCTCCTTCCTGTTTCGGTAATTGGCTCATTTCCCTTGCTATAGCAGCTTTTCATAAGGTTTATCATTCTATAAATTGTATCCTAAATTACATTAATTGCTTGTCATATTACCAGGCCATAAATGTGAGATTATTTTGACAGATCCAGTTTATCCTGTATGCTTTCTATGTTCCTGACTTTTGTTTAACAACTCGTCAAACAAACATTTCCTTAACATACTCATGAAACTACTATCCACTTATTAAAAGTCTTAGTATTGAGTTAACAAACCACTGTACCTAACAAAAGATAAAAATCTTAATTCTTTAAAATGTTCAATTAATTGTATCTTGGAAAGGATAGCTTTAAACCAGTCATGATGATAGATTATTGTTCATAATTCCTACATGAACAAAAGTACTCATTCAAAGCTATGAAACATATCCCACACTGGAAAAGAAGTTTATAAAGTTTCAAAGTTTCCCATTAAATAAATTTGCACCGTCTGCGCAGAACAGTGATACACAGAGGCCACAGGAAGTGAAATGTTGACTATACACTTAGTTTTGACTTGTAAGGAGGTTAGCCATCTCGTGTTATGGCAGTAACAGAAATCTTAGGATAACATTCCTGATTGCAGTTGGGGATGCAGAGAGACAAAAAGCAAAGAAATGCTTGGCATAGTGAATATTTATTTTAGAATTGCTTAAACTTTTAACAAATTCCAAAAGATATTAAATTGGACCCCATTACTTGAGACTGAATGTATAAAGCTTTTCTGAAACTTCAAACACAGATATTTTGTTGAAAATATTCCTAATGAAAAAATGTAACGAACAAGAATAAAATAAAAGCTGTTTCAGTAGCTATTACTCGCTAACAAATCAGCATAAAAATATGATGAAGAAAGGAGCAGAGAACAAGGAATGAACAAATACAGTTAGAGTCTTGTTATCTTGGGAGGTTGCAGTTCAAATTGAACTGTAAGTTTAAAAAAAACCTAAAGAATATAATACATTAAGATAATTTTTTATTTTTTATTCATTTTATTGAAAAAAATTGCAATGAGACAGCTTCAAAACAGGTTGGTAGGAGAATTACAACAATTAATATTTTTCATATTGCTGTCTTTGTAGTAGTCATTCATAGCACAGGGTGCACACATGATATCTTGTACAAACACTATTAGTACAAATCTTTCTTTTTATTGAATTAAGTATAAGTAGCTATATATCTATCCTAATTTTTTTGTATATACAGATACAAAATTGTCCTTCATTCATATCTCCTTTTATTCTTTAGTTTTGTCAGAGAAGGGTATTCCATTGCCATCCAAATATTGTAGGTGCATGAATTCAGCAAGATATTCTAATATAGTCCAGTAGTCCACAATAGTAGTGGGTTATCCACAGGATGGGTAATGTCTGAATCTGTTGACTTGAGCCTTCCACAGCTCAGCATATTAACATGGCTTCACTTTTCATACCTTGTTTCTATACTTCTCTGCCGGATGATTAAGACCAAGATAAAGCGAGACCTATATCACAAGGAATGTAACTTTTGTACCTGATAAGGTCAGTCATGCACCCTCAAGCATTTACCCTGTTACCCCATACTGCACTTTGTAGATCCTTTGCCAGTGGATCTCAGCCTTGTGGATGAGTCACAGCCATTGTCTGAACAATTTGCTCTCTGTGAGAGCCTGAGAGAATGTTTTCTCTCCATGTGACTCTCCTTAGGCACACTCTACATCATCAATCACTTTCCTCTGTGGCCCCATAATCTACTTGATCAGAACATTTGGGGCACAATTGAGTTCCACGATGTTACAGTACAGGTTCTCCTATGTCCTGAGTCTTCATTGACCTTGAAAGGCTACAGCCAAAATGTTGGCTGTCCTTGCAGGCCTTCCTTTTCTCTAATTTTTGGTCTGCAAACTTAGGTTGTTAACCCCCCAGAAAACAAGCTATTATTTACCCTACAAGATATGTAGTTGGGTTTAACCTCACTGCCTGAATATCAAACATCTTAGGCATAACAGGTATTTTCCATCAAATATTGATATGGTAAACTTTAAGTCTCTGAAGACTATGGAAAAAAATTTAAAAAATTTAAAAATATAAATAAGTAGTTATTTTTTTACACAGAAAATCTAACCATAGAAATCTAAACATATACATCATTGTAACAGGACTGTCTGTGACTTTTTTTCTTATCTCTTTTATTCACTTATCACTCTGTTGTTGTTTTTAAAAAAAAAAAAATTTACTTACGATACAGTCTGGCCATAATTGGTATGTCACGACAAGCATCATGTATTTAGAAGAAGGATAATTTTTTTTAAAAAAAGAAAACCAAAAAGCAAAGGCTGTGTAGATCAAATGATTAGGGCTGGGGAGTCTAAGCGCTGCCTGGCAAGCGCAAGGACCCAGGTTCCATCCCTGGTACTGTTTGGGGCCAAGCTGGGCTCACAACCGCACACTGAGCAGGCCACCGAAACCAGATGGGTGGGGCACATCTGTAATCCCAGTGCTGGGGAGGCTGAGACAGGAGGGTTACTATGAGTCCAAGCTGCATAGTGAGACCCTGTACCAAATAAATAAATTTTAAAATGCTAAAATGATTAATTTTAGACTGCTTCCATCTTCTCAAATAAAATCTCAAAGTAGATAAAATATACACTTCAAAATTACAAATATACATTTTACTTAAGGTGGCTTATTGAAAATGTTATTAATTTTCTATTTCAGTATTTCCTAAGCCAATCAGAACCATCTTTTTGCCTATAACCTAAGGTATTTTTAGATATGTTACACAGAGAAATGAATTGAACTATAAATATGCTGTCCAAAGCCATTTAAAGAAAAAAACTCCATGGAGAATGTATTGTTAGAATGCCTTAGCTTCTTCTTTTTTCACATGGAAAACTAGGATCATGGAACTGGAGGCCAAGGGGTAAGTGTACTGAAGAGAACATTCTGTCCCCAGCCATTAATGGCAGAGTCAGAAAAGCGAGATTGGTCTGGAAAGAAGAAGAATATTTGGGCCAAGTGCAATATTTCTAGGCAGGTCTATAGACAGAGAGGAACATATGGTGTGATTGCTAATTGGGATTTTTTTTTTTTTTTTTTTTGCCATATAAAGGGTAAACTTGGGGTGCATTGGCTTTCGTGTTGCTAGGACACAATACCTGGCACTCCCAATCGAAAGGAAAGATTCTGTCTGTGGTGCGCTGGCTCCAAGGCTGAAGTGCTGCCTGCGTAGGGCGTGGTGCAGAGAGCACCCTCAGCTCACGCTGGCTGGAAGCAAAGCCGGAGAACAGAGGCAGAGGAGAGAGCCAGGCACAGCACACAGACACCAAGCTAACGCCGCCATGCGCTACCTGGCACACCTGGAAGTGTTACGCACCAGCCCACCAGGAGGACTTGCGGAAATCAAATTGGCACTCCACACCAAACACTCCACTCAGCCTGGGCTCCTTTTTCTAGACATCCAACCTAGTTCTACGGGAGATATCACTGTCCTTAGGGCTCTGTGTCCTGAAACACAAACTGAAGGTTAGCATGCCGATCCAAAGACCCCACTGCAGGGTGAGGTGAGGCCAGAGAGGCTAGGCTTGGTCCAGCTTCTGGAAGTGCAGCAGCTGTGTACAGGGAGAGGAGCAGCCTAGGACCACAGGATTCCCTGACTGGTGCAGTGGAGATGTGGAAATTGAACATCACTAGATGCTGTGAGTGAGGATGCATAGGGGGAGGAGCAAAAGCAGGAAAAGATGGCACAGAGCCCGCCATGTAAAAATGGGTTATTCACGTCATCAGGTACCAGTTCCTCTGTCTGAGCTGACCTGTTCTTTCCCATTCTCCAGCACGTGAGGCGCATGAAGATTCTATCTGCTAATACAACAGACCGCTTTTGTGAGCAAAGCCAAGTGAGTTATGAGCACAGGGTTAAAACAAGTAGCATCTCAATTTAAAAAGAAAAAAACTCATGTTGTGATCATGACTTCTAAAATGGAAAAAAAAAAAACCTGTACTGGGAAGAAAATGGGACTAGGAAGGAAGATAAGTGGGAGAGACAATACAGCAAGAAAAACACAAAAGGAAGAAAAGAACCTAGGAAGGAAGCCCCGAGCTCACCAGATGATGCCATGAGTTTACCCAGTGGCTGTGCAGCTTCAGATCTCAGCCTCAGCTTACTAACAATTAGGTCATGGGGAAAGTCAGCAGTGCCACCCAAGCTTCTAAAGCAAATGAAGCCAGAGAGTATTTTGTACATTTTTATCACAAATTCAATGAATAACAGGTGTTCCATGCATATGTTATTCTGTACAACAACACACCTTTCTGGAACTGGAGACTACAGAGTGGCTGGTAGCACAGTTAGTGGGCAGAGACCAACAAGAGCAGGACTACTGCACAGGGTGGAAGGAAAAGATTTCAGCACTCTGACACGTGATGGAAAGGGCGAGGAGCATGGAGAGGGCTCAGAAGGTCAAGCGCCAAGTGCCTGATGCAGTGCTTTACATGAGTTGCAAAGCTCTCAGAGGTCTGAGTCTGAATGGCTTTCATACAAGATCAGGAAAAGGCTTGAAGACCTTGTGTCTGAGTTTATGCAGGCAGCTGAGGGGAGACAAGGAAAGGAGGCGGTAAGATTAAGGTCATCGGAGAGCAGGAAGAAATCTGGGGGAAATTGGTGTTTTCTGAGGATAAAGTTGCAGATTGCCCTAATTTATAAATCCCTCAGGAGTACAGGAGCAGAGCCGAGCTAATACATAAAGCCAGGCTTGACTTATCTAAAGTGATTCCAGTAAATGGATGATGAAAATGATGATGAGTTTCTAATAAGAAAAAAATATCCATAGCTTAAACTGTGCAGACCGTATGTCCATAATTGAAGCTACCTGGATCTCTAAGTGCATCTTCTCAAGGTCTATGTACAAGAGTATACAACAGAAGCATCCCTCCAGTGACAGGGAGAAGCCCAGACTGAAAGGGCAGTGTAAATGCTCTAGATCAACCCAAGCCAGAGGAAGAGGAAACAGGAAATGCAAGGAAAGGAACCAAAGAGGACCTTGGCACACGATTGGCTGGTGTCCCTGGGGCTCAGCTACGTGGAGGAAGAGCTCGTGGTGAACCCAGTGGCAGGGCACAGCTTCTCCTCTCAGGTTAGCCAAGCAGGAGGAGGGAGGGGTCAAGGAGGAGGGAAGAACCCCTGACCCAGGGAGGCCAGGGCTCGGGACCCAACCCAGCCTCATGGACATACATCGCTTCTTCCAAGACCACCCAACTCTACAGTGCTCTCACCTCATAAAACCACCAGTGAATCAATCCATTACTCGAGTGATAGCCTCTATGAGTCAGTCATACTCTGAAGGCCATCAGCTGCCAATAAGTCCAGGGGGACACCTCAGCTCCAAACCACACACTGGGAGACTGGAGCCTTTCAAGAGTAGGCTGGAAGAACTGCAAAGGAGGCTGCATCACGCTGGTCCATGGGCACATCCTAGGGAGGACAGGCTGCCGCAGCATGCAACTGTGGAAGGATAACGCAGAGGGCACTGGCCAGCAGCCCCGTGCATGGCCCTGTAGATGCGTCAGCTCTAGAGACTGACTGGCTGCCACTTTTAGATCCTGACTTGAACATTTCCAAGTAGAGCATATAGAATGTGGTAAAAGGGATAAAATGGTTAGCAAAACGAATGTAGATTCCTTACTCAACGTTAGACAGTTTACTTAACCCACCAAATAGTTCTCTGGCTGTAAAGAGTGTGTAGTCTGTCTCATAGAACTCTGCTTCTGAAGAGCAGTTGTACGGTCAGCCGATGGCCAGCATCTGCAGGAGAGCAGGCAACTCTGCAAGGCGCAGCTCTCTCTGCACTGTACGTCCTTATGTCTCAGGCCTACTGTACCAGACACAATACAGCACTGCCTTAATGACTCGGGGCCATCGTCATGAACATCAGTTAATGTTAGGAGTCTGAGACACAGGCGCAGCTGCCAACGCACGGAGCGTCAGGTGAAATGAGCCACGCACACAGCACGCGGTCGATTTGCCTCATCTTGTCAGATGCACCGCACCGAATGCTCAGCAGCCTGTGATGATTTACCAGGCACCAAGAAATAAATGCCAACAGCTGCCTTTCTAACATTTGATATCATACGGGGATGAACAAACGTTATTGCGATTCATGAGCCTCGCAAGCCCAGCACTTGCTTGTTCTCTTGCAGACAACATGACTTGTTTGCGTGCGTTGCCTCATTTTTTTGTAAATGAAGTCTGGTATCTTCATTTGGAATCCAGCATGCCACACAGTGCTCCACAACACAGATCTGCTTTGTTGCATTAGCAGCTGATATCTTGCAAAAGGCTGAGTTTTGTCCATACTGGAGCTGTGCAAGGACCCAAGGAGCTGTTAGGACACCACCCCATGTGAATCACAGCCTCTTCTGCTAAGCATCTCCATTCTGTGCCACCTTGACCCCATCCTGGTTCTGCTGCTGGGCAAAGGGACAAGCAGAAATCGGTGGACATTCTGTAAGACTCACAGGTTCTGTGTGTGTGTGTGTGTGTGTGTGTGTGTGTGTGTTTTATTTGTATTTTTTTAGGGAAGGGTCTACAGGGTATTTAGGGTCTCACTACTAGATCTGACTCAAGTGGATGCACAGCATGTACCTGGTGCAGCTCAGAAGCTGGGGTTGGTTTCAACAAGGGAGCTAAGTCACATGGATTCTTTGTTGTTGAAATGTATAGCAGGAAACACTGAGAAAGTGTGCCAGTCTGTAGTGAACCAGTGGGGAAATAATAGCCTAGACAACCCAAATTTTGGGAAGCCTGGCAAAGATGATGGAGATGCAGAGTGAAGACAGCCAGTGATGAATCACAGAGAATCAGAAGTGCTGAGGCTAGAGCAGCAGAGCTGTTCTGTGTGGTGAGGTGGACATGCACATGCATGCTTGTGTGTACATCAGATTGGCTGAGAGGGGTGAGGAGGAAAGGTTGGGAGGGGGGAAATAGGAGGTGGCAGGACAGAAGAGATGAGAGAGGGAGATGGAGGCAGAGGGCCTGAGAGACAATCAGAAATCGCTAGACATTCTGTAAGACTCACAAGTTCTGTGTGTGTGTGTGTGTGTGTGTGTGTGTGTGTGTGTGTGTGTGTGTGTGTGTGTGTGTGTTATTTGTATTTTTTTAGGGAAGGATCTACATTTAGCATCTCACTACTAAATCAGACTCATAGTGATCCACCTATTTATAGCCTCCCAAGAGCTGGGATTATAGGCGCGAGCCACCACGCCCAGTCTCAATTGCAGTCTCAGCACACTCTGGGGGTGGGACTGGCATGGCATGCCCGGGAGTCAAATCACCTGCTTGCAGGCACTTTAATCTGCTGAGCTATTTGGCCAATGCTCCACAGGTTCTATTAATCCACATCCAGTGTGTGCTCATTTAGAATCATGTTTCGACCCCTGACGTATCTCAGAGGGCTTTCCCTTCAGTCACTCTAGCATGGCTGGGAAATCACAGAGATGTCCACCTCCCAGGGATTGGCCTCAACAAGCTGCACTGCAATGACTGCCATGGCCCTTGCCAACAACCTTGGAGACTGTGTGTGAGCTGCACTCTCTGTCCTCTGCCACTTCCTCCTACTGTGAAGACAAGACCCTCATTTATGGACTCAGGGGTACATGTCACTAATTTCCCAGTTTCTTATTTTTTCACCTCAGAAACCTTCCCAGTTTCTGTCCTTTCCATCAATGAATGTCCTTTCTCCCCTTGCCAACTCCCTTCCTGGCTTTCCCCTCTAGTTTGCTATTCCTGACTATTCTGCCTCACTGCCTTCCTGTAGTACTTGTCAAGTTGCAGGGCTCCTTCAGCAATGCCACTGGCCTCCAAACACATCCAGAGCACCTTTGCGAGCCGTCTCAACCTGTGCTCTTCTCTGCCATCCTATTACTTCTGTTTTACTGAAAAGGAACGGTTTCCAGAATATGCTCACTTATTCTGGACTTCACAGGCATCCTAACAGCTAGTCAGGGTTCACAATTCCACCAGAAAGAGCAGCTCAGCCACAGGCTAACCCCCCACACTAGCATCTTGGGCCTGGTCATGTGGGCCAAGCCGCCCACAGTCACAGGCCCAGCTGCATGGGCTCACAACACATCCAAGAATGGTCTACTTCTGATACCTGCCTAGGACATGAAACAATAAGACCAGCATGCAAGCGTAAGAAGTACACATTTTATTTTATATTGACTACATTGACACTCTTACCTAAAAATGTCAGGAAATAAACTTACGTTACCCAAACAAAATTGAAACTTTTGTAAGAAACATGAGCTTGAAATATCAGAGTATGGTTACTGTCATAGTAAGTGTTTCGCATTGCTGAGGCAAAATCTCTGGCACCCAAAGTTAAAGGAGGAAAGGCTTATGTCATTCAGTTTGCAGAGCATTCAGTCCATAGTTGGTTGGCTTCAGGGCATGGTAGCAGGGCAGAGGGGCATTGCAGAGAAGGCGGACAATAGGCAAGGGGCAGCAGTGGTGAAAGGCAAGCAGCAACTCTTTGTGTCCCTTATGTCTTATCCAGGTTACTGACCCTTAGAGCAGGTAACACTCGTCCCCAGGATGAGGTAGCTATGACTCTAGCATGAATCAATCCCAGCATCACACACTCTAGGTCCAGACACTGCTCCAAAGCCCCAGCTATGGCCACATGAGGCTCTGGGGACACCTAGACACAAGTGGGAGCGTGCTCATCCTCTTAGCACGAATAAAGTCTACCTCTGGCAGTAGGGAATCTCACACTCAAGAAAAATTGAACACTTAAGGTTAGTAATTACACAACTGAAACTTCAAGCCTGTCAGGTCCTCTGGCAGTCCTGCTTACCTATTTCAGAAACTAACAACTTGTTTTCCATTATGCTATCATTTTATATTCCTATCTGCAACCATACTGGTTTTGATTTGAGGTTTTTGCCAAAATTTGTTCGGTTTTGTTTTGTAACAGCATGCATTGTGAAGAGTCTGAAGCCATCTCCACAAGAGGCACTGAAGTGCTTACTAAGTGCTCTGGTTTGGATGGACGCTGTGAGAGGGGCCCATGCTAAAAGCTCGACCTTCTAAGCGGTGCGACTTGGAGACCATGGGACCTTTACATGTTCGGCTGCCTGGTGAGGGTCTTCAAGTCAGGGGGGCCACACCCTGGGAAGACACAGGGCCTGGGCTGCTTCCTTCTCCACTCTTTCATGGCCTGACGTGAGACGCTGTTCAGCACCATTACCAGCACCATGATGTGCAGCCCCACAGCCTAAGCACAAGTGGGATAAAGCCTCTAGAACAGTGATCCAAGTACTCTCCTGTCACTCTAAGTTCAGGTGCTTGTCACAGCCACTGAAAGCTGACAGGTGCACTCCCCCAGCACTCACGTCCACTGTCATTTGCACGGAGTGCATTCTGCTGAGTTACCAACCACTTTTCCAGCGCCCAAGTGATGCTAATTTGCCAGCCCGGAACCGTCCCCCTTAATGACATGGATCCAGGGTGGACCCGATCCAGCCAAATGAAAGACGTTGAAGGCTGGAAGATGCCATTTCTCTCAACTTTGTCCCCTCCCATACAGCATGCAGAGGGCATGCTATTTTAGATTTTGTTGCAGTCATGCTTGAGCAAACAGCCTGGGATAAGACTGAAAACACTGAAGAGCAGAGGCATAAAGATGAAAGTACCCAAATCCTGAGGGTGGCAAGATAGCTTAGAAGATTCAGCACCTGCTTAGACAAATCTAGGACCAGGATTCGATCCCCAGCACAATATACTGCACCAGCCCTGCTCCTGGGCACACTGAGCCAGTGACAGTTTCCAGGCTGTTGGTGTATACCTAAAATCTCAGCGCTGGGGAGGCTGAAAACAGGAAGATCACTAAGAGTCCAAGCTGCATCGCAAGACCCTGTGCAAAGTACATAAATAAATACCCAGATTCAAGTTAAAATCACTCAAACCTGTCTGTGATCCATGAAGCCCTGAATGAAGGCTATGTCCTACTAGTGGATGTATTTTTGTACACACTGCATGAGGCTGCTGCTCTTGCTGAAGCCAATGTGAGGTAGCTTCTGCTATCTCAGGTCAGAAACATCCTCAGAAAGTGAGTCACAGAAGAGAGGGGTTATACAGTTAGCAGACATAGGGGAACTGTGGTTCTTGCCTGTAGAATGCGTTGTCTTTGTGACTTTCAAAAATGAGTAGGAAAAAAAAGTGAAACTATACAAAGACTAAGGAGAAATTAAGGAAAAAATAATTAAAAACTAGCACAATGATCCTATGCGCTGAGTTCAGGGGCATGGGACGCAGCTCAGTCTGAATGCAGCCCTCCTTTCAAACCTTGGTATGTAAAAGCTAAAACTCAGAATTTCAAGATGAAACAATATTCATCATGAAACAGAGTGAGCAGGTTGGAACCCTCCCCCCTATGTTCTAACCATACTCTAACTTGCTTGAGTCAATTCAATGTCATTTAAAAGGCAGTGACTCCATCAGTTCTCTCTCTAATCACATTTTTCTCTGTGAGTAAACCATTCAGAAGCCTTTCCGCGGAGTCCATTTTCCACGAGATCAATTGGGCGCTGACTTAGTACCGAGCACGCTCGCATGTTCTCACCATCCCCAAACTCCTTCTTCCTTTTTGGCCTTACATTCACTCCACCTTTTATATTCACAGAGGTAGCATCCTCATGACTCCATTAGCAAATGAGCTGTGCAGTTCGCTCTTTCCTTCTCCTCTACTACTTGGAACAAATGTCAGGAAGCCTGAATCTGGGCAAGGCAAGATGTTCCCTTTCAGCTGAGGAATGTAGCTGTTTTCCATTTGAGACTGCCAAGGGGTAGCAGAGGGCAATCTTTAATGGCCTCCCCAAAATCGCTCCCCATGAGTTATGCAGGCCTCCCATTTAGAATATGCCATTCAGATCACCTCTCTCCGCATGTGTCAACCTGCAATGCCCCCTAAGAAGCACTCAGGCTAACTAATAATCTGATGAAATGCACTGTCATAGGATGCAATGGAAGCACGAAGAGCTGAGATATAAATGACTCTTCTAAAATGCTCTGCCTTGGATTTATGATACACAGGTCAAGCATCACTTTCAAAGTACTCAGAGAGCATTAAAATAGAGAACATAATATCTCTTCTGGGCCTTATCCTTTCAATGCCATTCAGCAGAATTGTTCTTTAAGGCGAGGTCTACACTTGAGAGCGCATGCCGCAACTCACCCCTCTGTGGCTAATGTTCCACTCTCACCCCGCCCGCTGCAAGGCAGCCAGAGCTGAAACAGCTCAAGCGCGTAAGGCAGCAGGATGGGCACTGCCCTCTCCGCTATGCACAGGCTCTCATTCCATGTGGGCGGTTCCTAAGAGAAGTGCTTCAGGCTACCCCTGCAAGGAACTCTGGAAAGAGGTGTCATGACAAAGGCATGAATAAATAGGGACTCGAGCTGGGAAGAAATGCAGCCTTCAAAGGAAGGGAAACAAAAACCAATTGTTGTCTCAGTTTAATGAAAGAAAAATATTCTTAGATAAATTTAATATATCCTTTAAAAATGTTATACATTTCCTTTTGTATTTCTGCTTTTCGCTTGTTATACTAGGGAGACTATACTATATTTACACATGTGTGTCTGGTTTATTTCACTTATGAGTATATGTTCAAGTGGCATCCACTTCAGTATAAATGCTTCAAACTTATCATTCTTAATAGCTGAGTAATACTCCATTCTATAGAAATACCACATCTTTTTCAACCATTCTTCATGTGATGGACATCTTGGTTGTTTCCAAGATTTTGCTATCACACATTGT
>PVKA01016025.1:0-48797 GCA_004027165.1 Ctenomys sociabilis | reverse complement strand
GAGGTAACCACAATAATGGCAAAAAGAAGGGAAGGGAAGAGGGTGGAGTGGGGGAATACAAAGGACAGAGTAGTGGGTGGATGCTGCCCAGGCAGGTGGCTCTCATGGACTCCTGCTGAGATCAGCCTCATGCTGGAAGCTGGGCAGCGGAGCACTGCCCCACCTGATCTGATGGATGCACTCTGTTCCATAGCCATGGCAGCTGAGGATGGTTGGGCAGCAGCAAGCCAAGCATGCCCAGAGAACACCCTCCTCCTGTCCTAATCAGACAGTTAGTTTGCTGCTCTGGGTGCTATTCAGACAGGTGGGCAAGGTGTTTTACCTGGATGGGTTCCCTGCTCAATGCAGTGAAGTCGTGGTTATCAGTCCCAAGCGAGGCCAACTCTTGCCCAGGGTGGCTGGTGAAAGCTACTGTGTGGAAGGGAAGAAAAAGAGCATTAGGAAAGAGACAGCTTCTAGAAGCCTGTGGGAGATGACCTGACCAGCAAGTGCAGTTTCCAAGTGGCTGCAGGTGGGGCATTTGGCGTACTTCCTCTGACATGTGGTGGTGTGACTGATCCGACTTGCAGGCAGGAGGGAGGGCCCCTTCACATTCAGTCTGTAGATCAGATCCCACTGTGTTCACGAGGCCAGGGAACCAAGATCAGAAACATTCAGCGACTCTAGCCCCAAGTAACACCATGAGACACGGGGTCGACTTAAAATCACAGCTAGAAGCAGGTTTTCTGGAGGGCCCAAGCTCATTTACACATGATATGTATCCTGTTGCACTGCCACCTGAGGACCACTCCAGACAACCTCTTTTTTTTTTTTTTTTTTTTTTTTTTTGGTCTTTTTTGAGACAGGGTCTCACTATGCAGTTCAGGCTGGCCTTAAGCTCACTTTGTCACTCAGGCTGGTCTCGAACTCACAACAATCCTCCTGCCTCAGCCTCCCAAGTGCTAGGATTACACGCCCGGCTTGCTAGGTCATCTTTTAAATAGACACTTTAAGTTAACATATACAGTCACCAATAAGAATTGCACTCAAGCACTTACCCTACCAAGGAAAGTATCAGTCCCCACAGACTAGAAAATTCAGGTGCAGAAACCAGGGCTGCCTGACCCCAAGTCATCTGTGGGAGGGTTTTCAGAAACAATATTCTTAATTGTCCTTCCCTGTGGCCAAAACACAAAGTCTGGTTGCCCTCCAGGGGCCAAGCCTCTAGCCCCACCAGGACAGAGCTCTGACATCATCCATAAAATCACCCACAGTTTTCCAAGGCTGTAGGGCAAGAATGGAGTGGAAGTCCTGGGGAGATAGCTCAGCAGACTAAGTGTTTGCCTGGTAAGGGCAGGGTCCTGAGTTCAATCCTCGGTATTGAGCAAAAAACAAACAAACAAATAAATTGAACAGACTTGGCTGTATACACATCAGGGGAGGTCTCAACAGTTGGAAATGTTCTTTAATCTCAAATCATTATTAGCACTGTGCTTTTAAAATGTTTCTTTAAGAAGGAATAACAAAACTACAAAAGCAATGTGAACATGATAAAATATTCAAAAAGTGTACAAAAATACAACACAAAAATGTAGTCCAGGTGTGGTGCTGCAGGGAGGCTGAAGGAAGAGGAGGAGAAGGAGGAGGAAGAAGAGGAAGAAGAAAAGGAAGAGGAGGACGAGGGGGAGGAGGAAAGAGTAGAATTTTAAAAGATTTGCATCCACAGCACACAAAGACTCCTAAATCTCCACACCAAAACAAAACAAAAACACATAAACAACCCAATTTTAGGGAGGAAAATAAGACAAAGGACTTGGAAAAGACATTTTTTTTCCAAAGATGATATAGCTCACAAGCATAATGAAAAGATGCTCAGTATCATTAGTCACTACAGAAATGCACATCAAAACCACGACGAGACGCCACTTCACACCCACCAGGATGCCTACTATAAAAACAAGTATGGGCAAGATTGGGAGGAACGGGAGCACTCTTGTATTGCTGGTAGAATGTGAAATGGTGTAGCCACTGTGGAAAACACTCCAGCAGGTCACCAAAAAAATAGCCACTGAGGGCCAGGCATACAGCTCAGTGACATAAGCACCTGCCTGGCAAGCACAAAGCCCTGAGTTCAATTCTATTCCCAGTACTAAATATATATATATGGTGGCACATGCCTATAATCCCAGCAGTCTAGGAGGCTGAGAATTCAAACCCAGCCTGCCCAACTTAGTGATACATCAGGTACCAACTTAAAAATATAAGGCTGAGGGCCAGGGAGATGGCTCAGTGGAATAAGTGCTTCCCTGGCAATCTCAAGGGCCTGAGTTCAATCCCCGGTTCCTCAAAAAAAAAACAAAAATTTAGCCGGGCGTGGTGGCGCATGCCTGTAATCCCAGCACTCGGGAAGCTGAGACAGGAGGATTGTTGGGAGTTTGAGACCAGCCTGAGCTACAAAGTGAGCCTAAGGTCAGCCTGAACTGCACAGTGAGACCCTGTCTCAAAAAAAGACCAAAAAAAAAAAAAAAAAAAAACAAAAAATATAAGGCTGAGATGTTGAAGAAGTTCTAGAGATGGGAAATGCTATGTTATGCATAGTTCTCTCTCTCTCTCTCTCTCACACACACACACACACAGCAGATCTGATGTGGGAGTGTAAAATGGAACAATTCTTTGTGAAACAGTTTAGCAGAGGGTACTAAAGCTAAGCACATGCAACACCCAGAGCCCAGCAACTCCACTCTGATGTGCAGACTCCACAAAAATACACCCTACCCACTGAAAGTGATACAACAGTATCTCTCATTACCCCATGATGCACAACAGTAAACAGGGAAACAGCCAATGCCATCAAGGTGTGACAGAGGGACACTGTGGTAGTTACAGAGCGAAATCAGTTGACTGCAAGGACATGCAACAAGGGCGAATCTAACAAACATGAGATTGGAGGGTGCAAGCAGGACGCCGTTACCGTTATTGTCAGGAAGAAATGTGAGCAAATTTATTAATGTGTGCATCACATGGGAGAAACCTCTGTGAACGGTAACTCAGAATAGTGGTTTAGGGCTCCAGTTTACAAAGCATCTTCAATGAAGAACAATACATTTTAGAGACGACAAGACAAAGAAAAGCAGTTACAGGCTTTCAAGAGGCAGGAAACTGTGGGAAGGTAAATACCAGGGAGTAAAATCGCTAATGGAGTATCACAGCTGTACCCAGATGTCCTTCCAAGGCCTCAGGCAGTCACAGGTGGGGATTCTTCAGAGGCGGCTGGCTCTAGTGTATGATGCTGGAATTGATTCCTGGTGCAATGCGAGGCTCAAGGGCACTGAGATTAAGGGTGTGAGGGCATCCAGCCCCAAGAGTTGTCTGGATAAAATAAAAGGGGCTGAAAGATGTCATGGTCTCGTTGCTTTTGTGGTCTTCTGCATGCAAGGAGCTGTTTCTCCTCTGTGGCTCCCTTACGCCATGTGCTACTCTGCCCTGGAGCCAGCCAACTATGGAACTATGGACTGAAATCTCCATAAACAGAGCTAAATCAAGAGAAAAGTAACAAGACATGGAGTGAGATTTGTTTGCAGATTTTCTGACAGCCTCCCTGTACTATTTGAATAGAGCTATCTCCAGTAAAGGGGAATTTATATCCTGTCTTTAGGGGCAGGCAGGGAGGGCAGAAAGAACGCTTCCATTTGCCACTTCTTAACGGCTTCTGGTTAAAAATATTTATGTCAAAGATTACCTGTTTGGGAATGACACATTCTGGATTCCACTGGTATAAAGCTACCAAAGTAAAATTTACCCAGGTAAAATACAACAAGACACTTGGAGAACATTTGGAGAACAGAGCTATGGACAGAAGCTGCAGAGACTGAAAGACCATAAAGAGTTGCTTTCAGCTCCTCAGAATCCTGTGCCGGTTCCAGAGCCCAAGGGCTCATGCACACAGGTAGGATCCTCTGTGGGAAGGGTGGAATGTGCTAAGAAGAAAGAGAAGACTGCTTAGAGACCAGCCCTGCCTCCTTGACGACATTTCCACCGAGGAGTCCTGGGCTGTGACGTGGGGCCAGTGGGAGGAAAGGAAAAAGGGCCCAATTCAGCGGCTGAGAGTCCCAGGGGCAATGGGATCCCCGGGGTGGCCAAGCCCTTTACCTCTAATACACAGCTTTGTAGCTTCAGCTTTGGACAAATCTGGTTTTACCTCAAGTTTAGAAGGGTGAGCAATGCTATGTGACAAATGCTAAATATAGGGTAAAATTAAATAAGGCACTTGCTTCATCACTTATTCATCCAGCTGTGCAAAGTAATACTTACAGCATCATGACTACCAGTTAACAACTCATTTTCTTACCTCTTCTGTAGGCCCAAGTTTTCTCTTGTCATGAATTTCTGCATGCACCCACCCCCCAATTACTATGTTAAAGTCCTAATCCCCAGTACCTCACAATGTGACCATACTTGAAGATAGGGTCTTAAAAGAGGTAATTATGTTAAAATGAAGTCATGAGGTCAGCCCTACCCTACTAAGGCCATGTTCTTTGGAGAGGAAACTTGGACAGACAGTACAAAGGAAAGACCTTGTGAAGATGGGAAAATGGCCATCTATAGGACACGGGCAGAGGCAAGAGAAGAACCCAGTACCTTAATCTTTAGCCTCTAGAACTGAAAAAAAGTAAGTTTCAGTCTAACCCACCCATCCAGGGTACTTTTCACAGCAGCACAACCAAATGTGTTATTTCAGGAGTCAGGAAGTTATAGTTAACATTGCTTCTTTATGTAATAAAAAGACAGTGAAAAGCACAGAGACAAACACCTACATTCACTAAGTGATTTAGTATTAAGGCTGGACTACAAACCTATGGAAAAGCCCCTTAAGCATCTAAATTAGAAAGCTTAACACTCCCACACCTTAGATATGTAATGAATTTTGTGTTCTTCACCCTAACCCACCTTTTAAATTTGTTAGCTGGAAATATTAACATGTTGATGTAGAACGTGAACTAACCTACAAGGAACTGATGTTTATTAAGAACTGATGTTTTCTCACTTGGATGATAGAAACTAGGCCTCACACAGCTACCATGAATACCATAGAAGATTTCACACACCCTCATGACAATCATGAACTTATCAGGTTGAACTTCTTGGCTTACCAGGAAAGGAAACTAGAGTCCTGAGATGAGGAAAGTCACCCAAGTTCAAGCAGCTGGCACATGGGATTAGGACCTAGGGTGGTCAGTCTAGAGCTGGGTTCTTCAGGAAGGTATTTCATTCATGAACTGCCTGAACTTCTAAAGTACTTGTGACCTTCTCCTGGAATAGCAGGATACAAACCAAGGTTCTCAGTTTAATCTCCAGTTAAAAAAAAAAAAAAAAAAAAAAAAAAAACCTGTACATGCAGAAATTCTGAGTCTAAATACTCATCAGTAAGTAATCTGTGTTATATGTGACATCCTGTATACAATGCAACACTAAGCAGCCATGAGAAAGCTCTAAGAAATGAGAAAGTTCCTATCCCACGTCTATATGGAAAGTTCTTTAAAGATACAATGCTATGTATTTTTTAAAAGGTATTCTGTGCTAATATATCAATATTCACATTTTTAACTGTATTTAAAAAGTACTTTAAAAAGCAACCCCAAAGAACGAGACTTAGGAAAAACCAGCCGCTCGGGACAGGACTGCATTCAGCAGAGACTTCCTATCATACGCTTCTTAATTCTAAACCTTGTGACTGCATTCGTTATTTGAACACTTAAAAAATTAAGTCACATTCCCCGGTCTTCCAATAGCCCTTTTCCTCAGAGAAGGTCTCCAGCTGGCAGAGGGCTAGCCAGGCACTTCTGTTGGAGGTTTTCTTTAATGCACACCTCTCAATGAGCTCTCTAATCCTCTCCTACCAGGTTACACTGCAGGAGCCTAATGATTCTCTTACCCAAAAACCTTAAACCCAAAATTCTGTCACCCTCTCAAGGTACCACTAACACAGAAATCCTCTTCCTGCTGTCTTACAAAATCTGCCCCCGAGGCTCGTACAGCACACGCTGCACACTGCCTTGTCTGCTGGCCTATGTCCACTACTAGATGTTTCCAAACAGTTGTAAGCCCAGTATCTGGGCTGTCCATCTACTTTCCAAGAGGACAGTGCTGGCAACCAAGAAGATGCTGGCAGTCACCGAGTTACTGTCTGTGCCTCCCACACAGGCTACACACTTGAGTTCAGCCTGGCCCCACCCGCCAGCCTGCATTCAGCAGAAGCAGATCACAACCATGAGGCACTCACTAGGCAGGCAGGAACAAGTTTCGAACACCCACTCTGCTCAGTGATATCCAGCTAAGTGTTTTCCTGCCCAAATCTTCACGAAATAACCCACAAGGTGGATATTAGAGCTCTCAACCTGACAACTCAGGAAGTAGAAACTGCCAAGGGTCAAAGTGCCCCAGGAAACAGCTTCAGAGAGGCAAATAGGTGAATTGAAGCTCCCCAGCTAGAAAGCAGCAGACCAGGTTTCAAATCCTGAAGACGGGTTAGTGATCAAGAACATAGGAATAAACGTGGAAAAAAAGCATTTTGAATCCATACACCTCCTGTATGCTTTGGCAATCTGAACTTCCTCATCTGAAAAATGGGAATAAAAGCTGTACCTCAAAAGGCTATTGGAGGGGCCTGGGAGATGGCTCAGTGGAATAAGTATTTCCCTGGCAAGCACAAAGGCCTGAGTTCAATCCCTGGTTTCACCAAAAAAAAAGAAAGCCTATTGGGAAGCATCAGGCACCACTGGCTATACATACCACTAACACAGGCTTCTGGCTTCCAATCCTGGCCCCGCCTACACCACAGGTCACCATCTCCGGACCTAGGAAAGCATGAACTCCAGCTCTGCTTTACACAGTAGGAAAGGCAGATCTGTAGAAGCAAAAAGCACTGCGGGGAGCTGGCTCAGTGCACCTCTCAAGAGGGCTGTTTTGCAGGGGTGCTCTGTAGTTTCCTGGGAGAAGAGAAGGCGAATCTCAGGACAGGTTGATCTTTCTGGAAAACTTGCCAGGGCAACGGTAGGATGAGTGATTTCTTTTCCCGCAAGCTGTGAGTCACAGAAAGCCCTATACAGTTAAACCCTAGGGTAGATCATTACAACTTCCTCCCAGATGCTTCCTGGCACCCCCGGCTTTGTATCACTGTTTCAAAACGAAATTGATCTGAAACCAGGCCTCTTCATCACTCATCCTTCTGCCTCACCTGCTCACAGCTAGTGAAGTAAGCAGTTTCCTGCTCCTGACAGCAGCGGAGCCTCACAAGGCCACACCTCGCAGCCCAGCCATGGGGCATGAACAGGCCTGTGTCAGATCCTGAGGTGAGCTGATGATGAGCCCCGATGAACACAGGGGCTACAGTTCAGACTTTCAGGCTGGAAAACAAAGGCCTAAACACAGATCTTACTTCCACACCACCTGGGGCCTCAGACAATGTAATTTGACTGTTTCAGCTGTTTTCCCCATGGATTCTGAATCACAGGGGTCAATGAGCCTGACCTGTTAGCTTTTAGCCCTGAACTTTAATGCGCATTTCCTGCAATATTATTAAGCAAAAGGAAAAGAAAGGAACGCGGCTTCTAGTGAAGTCAACAACAAAATACTAAGAATTCTGTGTGTCTGCACTAGCTAGAAGACACCCCCAATGGAACTAGGGGTGTCTTCTGGCCTCGTTCAAAGCTTCTCTCTAAAGACCATCTTGCCAAGCCCTGCCTTTGATACTGAGCCGGCGCCACTAATAAAACTTGGGCAAGAAGAATCCAGTCTGTGGGGTACTAGAGCGATCCAACAAAGAGAGCTTTTAAGGCAGATCTGTAAGAACTGATGGATATTGGGCTGAGAACTTATTCTGTAATGTTCTATGCCTGCTTTTAGACTGGAATTGCCTGGACCCCTCCAAACTCCTAAGAAAATACCCTGGAAAGTCAGGACACCTTAACTTCTCAGCCACAACATGGAGAAGACATGTAGTCCCAATGGCCAACTCCATTAGACATTCTGATAAAACATCTTAATGGGGACAAAATGGCCCATCAAAGCTTCAATCCAGACCAGTTTCCAAGTGACATTTTGAGTAAATAAAAAGGAATGGCAACATCAGTTTGAACATGGCTTGGAGATTGAGAAAAAAAAAGACTGCACAGGAAGGCTTTTCTATTCTAGCTTGGTCTGGAGACATATCTAGCTTCCAAAGCAAAAAACTTCTCCTTACAGCTAGTTTTCTTGAAGGTACTGAGAGATAAGAAGGTAGAGTAGTAAAGTATGTGGAGTTGATGTCAAAGAAAACTGGCATTTTAGGGGGTAAAATTGGAAAAAAACTCACTTATTAAGAAATACTGGGGTCAGGGACATGGCTCAGTGGAATAAGTGCTTCCCTGGAAAGTGCAAGGGCCTGAGTTCAATCCCCAGTTCCACCAAAAAACACCAAAAACAAACAAACAAAAAAATACTAAAAGGACAAGTACTGCAGTCATGTGTTGCTACATAGGGCAGGGTGTAAAACGGCAGTTTAGATGCCCCGAGGAAGATCCTTGAGCCTCCAACGTGTCGCCTGGCACGTAAGCCTGCCCAAGGATGCTGCTCGAGCCTCTGCGAAAAGCTATCTACCAAGCGGTGCACTACAGCTGCCTCCTTGCTCCTGGAAGCGGGATCCTCCCTGTATAAAAGCTGCACTCACTCTACAGCATGCTGACTGAGGTCTGGAACACGGATGATTTGAAGCTCAGCTCCCAGCATCCCATTCTCAATGACCACTAGGACATTAGCCGCGGACCAGCCTAGGATACCTGTGGCCCCTGGCGTGGCAATTAAGGGCTCTGTGGGTAGAAGAGCTACATGTTAGCCCCACCGCCCTCTAGTCACTCAGTCTTTACATCACTTAACAGTAAGTACTTAGCAAAAAAGGTAAGCTCTTATGAACTTGCTTGCAGTCTCTAAATGGGATTACACACACATACTCACGTGCTGGTTAGAAACAAAGAGGATGTGCTGTGCTTTCTTTATCTTTTGGTACCAGGGATTCAACTCAGGACCCTGTGCTTGCCAAGCAGGCACTTATGCTGCTAAGCTATCTCTCCTGGCAGTGTGCTGTGCTTTGAAAGGATCAATGAAATTTTATTTATTTATTTATTTTTGGTCTTTTTGAGACAGGGTCTCACTATGAGGCTGGCCTTAAACTTACTTAGAGCTCAGGCTGGTCTTGAACTCACAACAAGTGAGTGCCTCCTGAGTGCTGGGATTACAGGCACGCGCCACCACGCCCAGCTAGCAATGAAATTTTAAAAAGTCAGGACAGTGACTTCAAGGACAAAACAAAAACAAGACAGGTCACTAGAAGAATCATGACATAAACAAAGAGGTTAAACTGTGGCAACTATCATAGTGACAACTATTAAGAACTAAATTCAGAACTGGGTGTGGTCATACACACATGTAATCCCAGCACTTGGGAGGCTGAGGTAGCAGAGTCAGGCTGGGGTATACAGCAATACCATCTTAAAAAAAAAAATCCATTAATAGTCTATTCCTCTATTTTATTTTTTTAGGAGCATGGTGGCTTAGGTCTACAATTCCAGCACTTGGGCAGGTGAGGCCCTGTCTCGAAACAACAACAAAAACAGCAGCATGATATATGTGAGAAAAGACAGGATTCCTTCATGATTAGCTATTGCTTTTAGGATAACAGACCACATCTTCTAATGTGCAAGTCCCACCTCCAGTTCATGGACCAACAGGTTACTACCACACACAGCCCTTGCACACGCTGCTTCCTGCCTGGGCCGGCATCCCTCGGTATTCCCACCATCGTGTCCAGTTAGCAGCGGGATGGTACACACCTGGAGAGGGTGAGGCAGGAGGCCACAGCGGGCTCAGTGCCGGCCTAAGCTACACTGCAAGACCGTCTCCAAAAAAAGAAAAGTTCTTTCACCCAGTTACCCCCTTTTTATTTTAACCCAGTTAAATTCTTAACATCTTTGAGAACCCAATTCAAAACTTACTTTTCTTTCAACTTTCACAAAGTAAATCACTTTTTCCCGTTAAAACCCTTCTAGGGCCGGGGAGATGGCTGAGTGGAATAAGCACTTTCCTGGCAAACACAAGGGTCTGAGTTCAATCCCTGGTTCCATGCCCTCCACTCCTTGAAAAAAAAAAAAAAAAACAACCTCTTGTAGCCTTTTTTTTCCTCTTCCTTTTTTTGACAGTCTTGTAAGTAGCTCAGGCTATCCTTGAACTTACCATGTATCCCTGGTAGGCCTGGAACTCATGGCCATCTTTCTGTCTTAGCCTCCCAAGTGCTGGAGGCACTCCTAGGTGCACACCACCACAGCCAGCCAAAAGCCTATCTATGGCCTTGCTTAACTTTTTCCTGCAGAATTAATTACAGCTTATTGATGACTAGGTGCCCTTTACTCCACTAGTCCGTATAATACACAAAGACAAAGATGTCAGGATCGGTTCATCACTGCAGGTATCTCAGCACCTAGTACCACACCAGGCACAAAGCAGACAGGCACACTGTTGAATGAACGATCAAATTCCTTACAAAGTACATGCTAGGAATTTGGTCTATAAATTTTATATAAGTTGCCCAGCTATGACAGTGCTGCTATTACTACTGCCACAAACACCTGATCCACAGGCAGAAAGTGAACAGATTCAACCCAGGCCAGGCCACTCCAGGACCCTAGGTCAGGTACTATATGCTATAGATTACAGTCCTGATATACTTCATACCAACTTCAACCATAGAAACCTGAAATGTCACAATATCGGTGTCATAATAAATAGTGTCACATCTGATTAATATTTGTACTTCAATAAAATAAAAAAATAAATTAAAAAAAATAAATAGTGTCACAAAGTCTCAGTCTGTAAGCAAAGTTTGCAGAAATGTAAAATCCTTATTATGAGGGGCTGGGGAGCTGGCTCAGTGGAATAAGCGGTTCCCTGGCAAGCACAAGGGCCTGAGTTCAATCCCTGGTTCCATCAAAAAAAATAATAAAATCCCTATATAAAACAAAAAACAGAACTGTAAAAGTTATATAACTACAAAACTGGAGGCTATGGAATTGTAAGCATCCCTTTAGCTTCTCTACCCTTCCCCCTCTCTCCACATATTAAATCTTTAATCAGGAAGGGTTTTCTGGATTTTTTTTTTTATTTTAGGGAAGGGTGTACGGGGGTGTTCAGGATCTCACTTACTAGATCGACTCTGAGATCTGATTGTCTACAGCCTCCCAAGAGCTGGGATTACAGGCGTGCACCACCACGCCCAGTCTCAATTGCCCTGAAGAGGGTTTTTGTTTTTTTTTTAAGAGGGTTTTTAATGATTTGAGGTTTTCCAGAAAGCCTCTCTTAAATTAGTATAACCACGCTGCACAAGAAAGAATGGAAACTGCTTTTATTCAGCAAAATACTTGCCAAATAGATCCTGAAATAAATTTTAAAATATATATATATATTTTTTGCTGTTTGAAGGTTCCACTTTTAAACTCTTCATACCCAAGGAAAATGCTAGTGAAACAAACTGTTCATTTACTCCTAAGTCAGGCAATTTAATTTTGTTCATTTCAAATGCTTTGAGACATTACTCAAACAATTAAGTTATAAAACAATTATTGTGAAAATTAATATTTTAAATGTCATACTGACCTCATCTTATGCTTACAGCCTAGCCTGTCTTAAGGTTTTTGTTCAACCATAAAAGCTCAATCTAAGCGTTAGGACCGTGACGGCGGTGGAGGCTCCTGGCCTGCCAACCGGGAAGCAGAGCAGAGCAGAGCAGGAGTGGGGCAAAGCGGAGGACGCAGCAGCCACGCCATGGGGGTAGCAGCTGGGGGGCCAGAAGACGTCACCGGGGCCGGGGGTGGGGCCCTGTCTGAGGCAGGAGCTGAAGTCCATCTTCCACCGCAGCCACAAGTTGGAAGGGACAGGGACCTGGGGATCCCGACCGCATCCATTGCAACATCACGGAGTCATACCCTGCTGTGCCCCCCATCTGGTTGATGGAGTCTGATGACCCCAACTTGGCTGCTGTCTTGGAGACTGAAGAGGATCATCTCTGACCTGTGTCAACTACAACCTCCCTCAACATCCTGATGTGGAGATGCTGGATCAGCCCTTGCCAGCAGAGCAGTGCACACAAGAGGAAGGGTCTTCAGAGGATGAGGATGAGGAAATGCCTGAGGACACAGAAGACCTAGAACATTATGAAATGAAAGAGGAAGAGCCAGCTGAGGGCAAAAAATGCTGAAGATGATGCACTGGAAAAGAAAACTTGGCCATCCTTGAGAAAATTAAAAAGAACCAGAGGCAAGATTACTTCAATGGTGCTGTGCCTGGCTCGGTGCAGGCCACTGACCGGCTGATGAAGGAGCTCAGGGATATATACCGATCACAGAGTTTCAAAGGTGGAAACTATGCAGTGGAACTCGTGAATAATAGTCTATATGATTGGAATGTTAAACTCCTCAAAGTTGACCAACACAGCACTTTGCACAATGATCTCCAGATCCTCAAAGAGAAGGAAGGTGCAGACTTCATCCTACTTAACTTCTCTTTTAAAGATAACTTTCTCTTTGACCCACGGTTTGTCAGGGTTGTATCTCCAGTCCTCTCCAGAGGGTATGTTCTGGGTGGAGGTGCCATCTGCATGGAACTTCTCACCAAGCAGGGCTGGAGCAGTGCCCATTCCATAGTCTCTGATCATGCAGATCAATGCCACACTGGTGAAGGGGAGAGCACGAGTGCAGTTTGGAGCCAACAAATCCCAGTACGGTCTGACAAGAGCACAGCAGGCCTACAAGTCCTTGGTGCAGATCCACGAAAAAAACGGCTGGTACACATACCCCTGAAGCAAGATGGCTAACTGGGAGTCATTCCTGTCCTCCCCCAGGCACCACTGGACCAATTACCTTTGAATGCTGTATTTGAATCTCAGGCTGCCTGTGGTTCCCTCCCTCATTTTTCCTGGAGGTGATAGCTCTGCCTATTGCAGGACAATGATGGCTATTCTAAATGCTAAGGAAAAAATAAATAAATAAAACACAAACTGTTTCAAGTACTCAAGACTGACTACAGACCAACCAATCACCTTGCTGGAACCCTTGCTAGCAGGCATTCTTATAAAGATACTCTCAAGCCTCCTTATATTGCTGGAATTCAGCTGTGCTCCAGACTAGAGCCTCCTTATCTATGCTATGGATTTTTAATTTATTTTCTCCTATTTCATGTACACTACTTTTTTTTTGTTACAGTGAATGATGGATGTGTATGAAAAAAATGTATCTTTGGGAAAACAATTACAGTTTGTTAATTTGAAAAAAAAAAAAAGCTCAATCTATCTGGATGAGGATAACACTTTTCTTTTTTTTCAGTACCAGGGATTGAGCTTGGCACCATGCACTTGCCAGGCATTTGCTGAGCTGTATCACTGGCTAGGTTAATACAATTTACTCCATCTTCCTACCATCTCCATCCCCACCCCCACCTCAGCCCGCCCATTTGGGCACAGAAAAGCAATGGAGGAAGTGACAGCTAAGAATGCTGTTCTCATTGGATTGCATACAACTGGCACTATATAGTGGAAATCAACTACTGTACAATTCTTGGGGTTAACTATCTTTAGTTAAATGGAATTTTAATTTAAAAGAGGCTTTGCTTATTTTAAGTGTAAGCATTTTGCATTAAAATACTCATATAATAAAAAAAAATAAGGAGGCTAGGCCCAATAGTTCAGATTCCTAACAATCTCAACACTTCACAATTATTAATGCTAATTCTTCCCTACCACCACATCTGTAAAGGACGAGTTAGAGAACTGGCTGAATAAATCATGCTCAGTCCACCATGCAGAAAACTAAGAAGTGGTTAAAAAAACAAGATATATGGCTGGGGAGATGGCTCAGTGGAATAAGTGCTTCCCTGGCAAGCCCAAGGGCCAGAGTTTAATCCCCGGTTCTGCAAAAACAAAACAAAACAAATCAAAACACAAGTTTACTCTGGAAGATGCCTATGAATCCATCTCTTAAAAAGCCAGGGACCAGGGAGATAGCTCAGTAGAATAAGTGCTTGCCTGGCAAGTGCAAGGGCCTGAGTTCAACTCCTGGTTTCACCAAAACAAAACAAAACAAACAAAAAACAAGCCAGGCATGGTGGTGCATGCCTGTAATCTCATTATCCCAGCACTTGGGAGGCTGAGGCAGGAGAATTACTGCAAGTTCAAGACCAGCCTGGACTACACAGGGAGCTCAAGGCCAGCCTGCACTGCCTAGTATAACCCCGTCTCAAAGATAAACAAAGAAAAACCAAGTTGTAGAATAACATTTGTATACATGACATATTCCAATTGTTTTTAAAATCCCTATATGCATGTGTAAGTTTTTTACATAGAAAAATATCTACAAAAATTCATAGCAACACTAAGTCTACTTGTCCATAGGAATCAGAATGGGGAAAGAGAACTGTGTAGTCTTTTATTTCATACTTGGTTCTACTGACAGATGAGAGGACTTGGTGGATTCATGCTACAAGGGTGGGGAGGCCTTTTTGAGACAGGGTCTCACTATGCAGCCCAGGCTAGTCTCAAATGCAGTGATTCTCCTGCCTCAGCCTCCAGAGTGCTGGGATTACAAGGTGTGCCCCACCATGCCTGGCTTTAAGATGAATTTGAAACCAAGACCTACCTACTATTTATCTGTGCCATCTTGAGGGAATTTCTCAGTCTCTTCTTAGTTTATCCATCAGTGAAATGGGACAATAGCACTTCCCTCCAAGGAAATTTGAGAATTGAATTAATATAGGCAAAATGCTGAGAGCTATACTTGTCACACAGTAAAAGCCCCACATTCTACTGCAAAAAGTTTGTCTTTACAGTAGATACATCTATTGTATTAATTTAAAATCCCAACAAACCAGCCCTACATAAATATAAAATAGGATGCATGTGGGTGGACTGATAAAAAAATTTAAAAAGCTCCTCAGGCAATTTTAACCAGTCAAACATGCAAACTATTGACTCAGACTACAGGCTGGGTGGAGGGTGTAAGGTTGAGTTCCAGCTGAGGAATGCAAGAGAATCTGCAATGGAAAAAGACCACAGGAGATGAGAAAATAGTAGGTCTGGAAGCTCAGTGGGAAGCCCCAGCTGACAGACTCCACAGGGAGGGGAAGGTGTGGGCCTGGCGTCCTGTACCAGCTTGTGCAGGGAGGCCTGCAAGTAGCTATCGTCTCTCTGCCTGAAGCTAAGACAAGATGGGGCTCGCTGTGTGAAGCCAGCTCACCAGCAGCCAGCCTGAAACAGGACACACAGGACAAGGCTGGGGGGTACATTCCTCCCCGGGGTCCTCTAACCATCCCAGCACCAGTCTGGGGTGAAAAGCCAGGCCAACAATCCTCTTTCCCGGTGCTAGTGCCCAGACACACACTATTATTCCCAAGAGTCTGAAGAGTTTCTGAAAGGCCCTGAATGTGGGCTGTTTTTATGGCCAGTAATTCTTGCTACTCTGTAACATGACTGGGTTTGGGGAATGTACTGTGTTCCTCAAATCTGAAGGAGGAATCTTCTTATACACAAATAACTCCAGGAGGATCAAAGACTTCCTCTAGCGAATGTGAGATCCTAAGGTCAGACTCCCTGGGCAAAATAAACCCTCTATTTCCTCAAGTATACAACACAAGGTTTCTTAGTAACAGAGGGACAACTTCAAACTCATCTAATGCAGTTTGAAATCAGTACAAGTGCAGTTACCGAGATGCCGGGAAGAGGCTGGAACTGTACCTTCTGAGTCCCCATCTGCTGGTTCAACCCCAGAGATGTCAGGGTCCTAAGGGAAACAAACCAGTTCTTCCCTCCTGAGAGCAGAAGTAGCCTCTCAGCTCCTGCTGTGTGGTGCTGGCTCTGAGTCTTCTCCCAGATGTCAGACAGCAACAGGGCCAGAGTTATGAGTCCAAAGAAGGGGTCAAGGGAGAAAGGAAGCTGATTGCTGGGCTTGCTTTCTGGGGAGGCGGCCCTTTGCCCTGAGGTGCAGGGACCCAGGCCCTGGGGGTAGGATTTGGCTGACGAAGTGGTGAGGGATGGAGTCTACCTGCCTCTCCACCTCAAGCCAGGCCTGAGTGGAAGGGGGAGCAGAGGGGCAGAAGCCAGACAGCAAAAGCAGCTCCTTGGCTGTGAGCCGTCAGTGTGAGAGCTATCAGATCAGGCCTGGTATCTGAGTTCCTCCCATCCTAAAAGGAGCCAGAGCTGACTGGACAGAAGTCACACACACACCCCTGCTCCTGGTGATTAACCCCTGGGGAGGGAACAGGAATTCAAAACTTTTGTACCAGAAGTTAACTAATTCAGGGGCCGGGGGAGAGGACTCAATAGAGTGCTTCCCTGGCAAGCACAAGGGCCTGAGTTCAATACCTGGTTCTGCAAAAACAAACAAACAAAAAACCCCAAAACTTCCAGAGTTCATGTTCCTTTTGAGCTGGGCATGGTGGCGCAGGCCTGTAATCCCAGCACTTGGAGGCTGAGGCAGGAGGATTGTTGTAGGTTCGAGACCAGCCTGAGCTACAAAGTGAGCTTAAGGCCAGCCTGAGCTGCATAGTGAGACCCTGTCTCAAAAAGACCAAAAAAAACAAGAAGTTAACTAATTCAGCTATGGCCAGCAGACTGGATCCTTTCCTCCTCCAATGCAGAGGGTTGGTACTCCACACTGGGCAGTCAGACTGACTCTACAACTTACTAGCTGGGTGACCTTGGATAAATCACAAAATTACAAGCCTAGGTTTCCAATCCAAGTAAATGCAGTCAATTCAACCTACCCAATGGAGCTTTTAGGAGGATTAAAAGGGCTTATTACATAAAATACATGGTGTGATTCTGGAATGCAGTAAGTGCTCAATAAATGGTACTTTGGGTGGTGTTTTATAACCTGTGTTGGCAGTGCTGGGTAACTACCTGAAATAGAGTAGGTGGGTTAATGTATGCAGACAATGTCCTCCGGCCCCAGAAATGTCAGGGGGGGACTCCAGAGGTGAAGGTGGTGGTGGGGGCCAGGGCTCCAGTTCCGGGATACCAGGAGAACATGAGCCTTCCTTGGGCTACCCCAGGGACTACAGCTCTCTCCTGCCTTTCCCAAAGCTTGCTCTGCTGCTCCAAGCTGCAGCACATTTGGCTGTCTCCAGTACATACTCCCCCATCCGGCTGGATTAAATGCATTTAAATTCCTGGAACCTGCTGTGCTGTTCTCCTGCCAAAACATTCCTGCCACTTTTCTTGCTCCAATCCTCTGTCTCATTCTTCATCAGCCCCTGTCACTTCCTGTTGGTCGTTCCAAGAACATGTCACCAATATTTCCTAGGTGATCCTATACAACTCCCTTCTCATCATGTTCCCCTCTCACGTAGACACACACACACTCACTCACAGAGCATGCAATACAATATTTTGTCTGACTTTCCATTAGCACATAAGTAGCCTTTATAAGGCTTAAACAGACAGTACCTGGCTCTTACTAGGTGCTCAATAAGTAGCTGTTGAATGGAAGATTCCTTATTAAAATTGCCCTAATCTAACTGGGAACTCCTTGAGGTCAAGGCACTGTGGGGCCTTGCTTATCTCTGAACTTCTAACACCTAAAGATACCCTGACATATACTGGCTGAATGTCCATTTCAAGTTGGCTCTGGATCCCAGACACTTCCCTGCTTCTATCATGACCAAAGGAAGAGCTGGCTTTGACCACAGTGGCCTAATAAGGCTGCTGCCCTTGTCCATGTTGGCCAGGATAGATGCAACCCAGTAAGAGGCTCTCACCTATGAAATTCACACTTTCCTGATTTCCTGCCTAGTTTGGAGTAATGAAGTAAGAGTTAGCTTAACAGCAAATAACAGAAAGCTATTTTCATCAAAGATAAAGGACCAAGTACACTGACAAAGAGCTGCTGTCTTGGCCAGATGAGAAACAAGAGTCAGTGGGTCTTGGGGATGGAAAGATAGCTCAGTGGACTAAAGCACCTGCTTAGGCAAGCTTAGGCAAATGCAGGGACCAAGGTTCAATCCCTGGCAACAAATGTCCCAGCACTGAGGAGGCTGAAAGCAGGAGGATCACCGTTAAGTCCAAACTGCATAGGGAGACCCTCAACAACCAAATACGTTTAAAAAAGTCAGTGGGTCTTGTAAGAAGAGTGGTGGAGGGGGAGAATCCAGAAGAGATCCAACTTTTGCAAGAAGTTACAGAAACCTGGGGCCAGGGAGATGGCTCAGTGGAATAAGCGCTTCCCTGGCAAGCACGTGGGCCTGAATTCTATCCCTGGTTCCGCCAAAAAAAAAAAAAAAAAAAAAAAAAAAAAAAAAGTTACAAAAACCTAACACCTCGGGTCAGGACCACATAACTCCAGGCCTCCAGCAATTGTTAAATTAAGCCAGCAATTTATATACACAAGTTCACCAGAAGACCTACACAAAAATGCTCATGGAGGGTCTGGGGATGCAGCATAGAGGTACAGGGCCTGCCTAGCATGGAAAAGGTTTTGGATTCAATCCCCAGCACCATTTTAAAAAGGTTCACAGAGTATTATTAGTAACAGCCCAAACCTACAAACTCTCAAGCATCCATCAATAGTGGAATGGAATGTGGGTGTTATGGAATGGAAACACCATACAACAAAGAGAATCAACTACAACTATGTCCCAAGTTATGTTAAGAATTTTACAATGTGCAGTCAAAGAAGCCAGATTTTAAAAAAAAGCCAGATCCAAGAGGACTTACTGTATGGTTCTTATATAATACACAAACAGAGGCAAATTAATCTATGGTATCAGAAATCAGAATGGTGGTTATTTTATTTTTATTTTTTGGAGAACCAGGCATTGAACTCAGGCCCTTATTCTAATTCTACACAGCTGTCTCCCAGGCCCTGAATGGTGGTTATTTTGAGGAGTGATTATCTTAGGAAGGAAGGGTCATCTGAGGCACAACAATGCTTCCTGTATTTTTTGGTACCAAGGGTTAATTAAACTCAAGGTCTTTGCACTGAGCTATATCCCCAACTTTATTTTTTATTTTAAGACAGATTCTAAGTTGCTCAAGCTAGGCTCAAACATGTAGCTGGTCCTGCCTCAGCTTCCTAACATCATGGGAATGTAATGCCACCATACCCAGCTGTAATGCTCTTTCTTGATGCCTGTGCTAGGCACATGTGTTTCAGGTTTGGGATGCCATCAAGCTTATCACTTGGATACTTTTCTTGATAGACAATATTAACAGCAAGTTTTTGAATAGGAACTGTTAGCCCTCAGGACGAAGGCCTCCATTGGTATTGGGGAGGGAGGCCTTTCTTTCCCTCACCCTCTGGCCCTAGGAACTCAGCACTTGCCATAGAAATGCCATCCTTACACAGCAAGGAGACAAGGACATACCATACTGGGTAACCTAGGAACAGAGCAAGTTCCCTGTTAGGAGATGGGAGCAGAGGTTTGAGACTTGCTCCCCTGGTATAACTGGTGATGATGCGGAACAGTGTCTCCTGCAAGCAGCCCTGTCCTGTTGCTTGCAGGAAGGCAACAGCTTGGGCTCAAATCCCAGTTTCCCAGCACTCATTTCTCAGAGTGCACATTAATGGGGCACTAACAGAATCCCCCTGAGCACTAGAAGCAGCCAACCTGGATTTAAATCATGGCCTTACACAGGATTTGCCCAGTGACTTCATTTTACAGCTAAGAAGTCATCTCACCCACTTTGCAAGGCACCCAGATGTTAAATTCATGTTTGCTGAAAGAATGGTATATAAATAGAAGCTCAGGCCCAGAAGAGGGGCTGCAAACAGCGAGGCAGTTTTTATACTGAACAAGACCCCTGCGCCGCTAGTCGCAGTTTAGGCCTCAATGGTCCCATGGCAGGGCAAGATTACATCTGCTGAGGGTACCCCAAGGACATTCCAGGTTCCTTGAGACCCAAGTAGTAGGGATGGGAGGGATTCACCTGGAGGAAAGGACAAATTCCTTACCTGCTGAGTTTCCCCTCACTCAACAGAGCCTCATTAGCATAAGACTACAGCTTCCCTCTGAGTCATCCCATAATCCCCTCTATGTAAATGTGATCAATGAACACCCAGGTTCTGGATGCCCTGGGGCCTTTTGTTGCCAGAACATCTGGCTGTCCCACATCTCCCTGGCACTTCCCTTTTGTCTCTCCATCTTTCCTGTGCACCGTAACACCTTGCAGGAGATTGAAGACTCACTGTAGGGGTTCCCAATAACAGGCACCCAATGTGACCTGAACCTGCTGGGCTCTCATCGCTTGGCGGACTTACTAGGACTGTCATGATGGTGCTTGGGCAGTGCTCCTGAGAGAGCTTCTCGGCGTGGAGCTTGGTAAAATCCATTTCAGGTCTATTAAGTACTAGTACCCTCAAAGTTTGTTTTAGAACAGGATAAGGGGGGGGGGGGGAATGTAAAGAAACACTGCCCAGGGCCGGGGAGATGGCTCAGTGGAATAAGCATTTCCCTGGCAAGTGCAAGGGCCTGAGTTCAATCCCTGGTTCTGCCAAAAAAAAAAAAGAAAAAAGAAAAAGGAAATACTGCCCCACTGCACCACCAGCTCCTGGGTGAGACCCAGAACCAGGTGAGGCTTATAGAAAAACTCCTTGGCTCCATGGTCCAGAATTTTTAAGTGACAGTGTGCCCAAGATGGTGGCATGGTTGTGGGGAGGGGTGTCAGCAAAAGAGGTGTTGGCAGCGACATGATACCTGTGCCAGAGAAAATAAGGAAGCTGCAACAGGCCAACTGAAATCCTGCTTGTAGTCCCAGCTTGGAGAGGCTGAGACATGAGGAACACTAAGTTCAGCCACTTGACAATAGGACTCCTGGGGTTAATGGTAGCCCAAACCATGTTCAGTCCTACAGAGAGGATCCTGCAAGTGCTGTTAAGAAAGTCTGGGTAAGTGACAGAAGGTGTAGAGGTGACAGAGCAGGAGGTCAGTGAAGGAAGAGGGCACGGGCTTGCCACAGCTCTTTTTTTTTTTGTATTTAGGACAGGGTCTACAGGGTCTCACTGCGCATAGTACTCGTAAGTGATCCTCCTGTTTACAGCCTCCTAAGCGCTGGGATTACAGGCTCAGGCCACCATGCTCAGTCTCAGCTGTCATCTCAGCTCGCCCCTGGGGCGGGGCCTGCACAACAGGCAGGCCTGGGGAGCTCCGGACCTCTGCATCTGCCTAAACAGGGACCTTAATCCACTGAACTATTTGGCCAGCCCAGGCCATTGCCATAACTCTTAAGAAAAAATAAAATACAAACATAAGGCATTGATAAAAAAAAGGAATAAAAATGATTCTAATCTAACTAATTTAGGAAACTAGATACACCCCCCAAAATGTTGCTGAACATATTGTTTGGATATATTTACACTGGTCATCATCTAAAAGTTTTCTGTGGATAAAACAAAGTCTCAATAAAAGATGCCCTTTGTATAATATAAAGAAATAAAGATTTCCATATAGCTGTGATACTATTGCTGATTTCATGGTGTGCTGAATATATTCACACCTTTTGGTTGTACAATTCTAAGATATAAAACCAGGATTGTTTATAATGGTAAGTGTTTTAGACTCAAGTATCTGCCTTTCTCCAGCTACTTGTATGTTAAAACCAACATGAGATCAGCAGTCAAGCCCGGTTCCGCCAAAAAAAAAAAAAAACAGAAAGAGGTTAGCAGTCCAATAATAACCTTTAAAAAATTAATGTGTTGAGACTGGGCATGGTTGTGCGTGCCTGTAATTCTAGCACTTGGAAGGCTGAAAACAGGAGAATCCCTAGGAGTTCGATCTGTGTAGTAAGACCCTGTACTAAGTACCTAAAAAAAGAAAAACGCATTACATGTCACTCTGTTCTGTGCTTAAAAAAAAAAAAAAATGAAAGGCTAGCCAGATACCTCAACGATTAAAGTGCCTGCTTAGGCAGATGCAGGGATGGGAGTTCAATTCCCTAGCATGCTGTGCCAGCCCCGCACCCGGGGTGCACTGAGACTGGGCATGGTGGTATGCATCTGTAATCCCAGTGTTTTGAAAGCTGAAAACAGGAGAATCACTGAGTTCTATCTGTGTAGCGAGACCCTGTACTAACTACATTAAAAGACAAAAAAAGTTATGATTGTCATGCTAAAGTGTGTGTGGCTCTTGATCAAGTTTTCTCTATAATCTGTGTAAGTATTGCCTGTCAATATTCTATAGTTGGCTACAAAACAGCCACAACTGATACAAAATAACAGTCCTCTGGTTCTACTTTACATTTCAAAGTACTTAATATCCAGATAAATAGTTAAGACTTATTGCTCCTGCTGCAATACTGTTTCTCATATTACAAAGGACAAAAAGGGCCATCAGGTACACTGGCACTGTTTATCAGCACACTGGACCTACTTATATTAGCAGATTTACTCTTATGATCCTTAAGGCCAAACCATAATAGGAAGAACTCATTTAATCGTAAAACAATTGATAAGAGGGAATCCAGATGTCCCCCTCCAAATGCAATTAATTTGTCAAGTTACACTTTTAAATTTTTAAAACCCAGCTTCTTGATCCTTATCACACACATGTACACTCGCATGCACGGGGTGCTTTATCAGCAACATTCTTTAGTAGGCCCCAAGTCCTGTGGTGCAATCTTCAGAGAGGTCCAGGGAATGGTCCTGCGATGCTTGATAACATGGGGTGGGGCTTGTTTTTTATCTCCACAAATAACAGAGAACTGCTATGGCCTCCATCCTGATACTTGCAACCGTGGAGACACGGAGCCATGGCAATGTGGCCTTTCTGAAAGCCTTCTAAAATCAGCATCTCAGTGAGTGGCCCCAAGGCCACCATTGAGACACACCTTGAAGCTCCAGGAGGGCAGCTAGATGCATTTCGCAATATTGAAAACCAGGAAACACAAACATTACTTGCTCAACTCCAGTGGGTCAAAAGTACCCTCAATTGATCACCTGGAGCAATCGGTAAGACTATGCATAAAGTTCACTGTCTGACAGACCACCGTGGTTTGGCACTCACCCCCACCCCACGTGAAATAACATTTTGTTGGCCCTGATTGCTACAGGGCTGCCCAGTCCACCTAAGCAGCAGGATATTGGGCCTAAGCACCTAGCACTCTCCACTTGAGACTCATTACCTGGACGGATTGGACCTCAGAGATTTTTCATTCACTACATAGAACCCTTCCAGAGATGAGAGTTTTGCCTGGACTTCAAATTATTACCTTTACAGAGGTAACTGTAAAGGAACAATGCAAAATCGAGTGACTTCGTAATGGCATTTGTGGCTTTGCTGTAGCTGTAAACTTTCAGTCTAATCTTCTATCCAGAGAACAGTGTCCTTGAGCATACCTAATTAGGATTAGGGATTAGCATCTATAGAATGTTGTATTCCCTTGGCTATAATCACCCCATCTTAGTCCAATCATCAAAAAAAAAAAAAAAAAAAAAAATGCAGTTCGAGGGCCAGCAAGATAGCCCAGTGTACTAAGTACCTCTTTTGGCATGCGCAGACCAGGATTCGATTCTGGTCCTGCAGGCCACACCAGAGGGTTTTGCATTGTTCCTTTACAATTGGATCTAGTGATCAATGGGAATGTCTCAATTTAAGAAACAATACACAAAACTGTGTGTTTATGTGATTTTTTTTTTTGTTGTTGAAACAGGATCTTAACATATTCTGGCTGGCTCACGTTATCTTACCTTCAGGGGCCTGGGAGTTACCAAGAAGCAAACTCAGGACCTTGCGCTTGCCAGGCAGCTTGTACCACTGTGTGTCTTCCCAGCCCCTTTCAAATAATACTGTCTCCTGGGTGCTGGAATGTACCATCATTCTTGGCTTCCTTATGAGCTTGTTAAGGTTAAATGAGTTAATATTCATAAAGTGCTACTACAGTGCCTAGGACTGGCATTATGTTAACAAGATCCTTAGATTTAAAAGATCGTTAAGAAATAGTTGGCAGCACCGGTGCATGTGTGCATTGCCCGTCTTTATACAAGCTTTTGTCCATATTGGAAGGGGGAATTCACAAAAATGTTTTGTTTCCTCTCAGGTCTTCCACTCTGTAATCCTAGACCTATTTAACAGGATTGTCAGACACATACCATGGACAGGCCTCCACTTTATAGCACTGGCTATACGTTAAAGATGAAGGTCCTGGGACCTCTAAAGGCCATGCTACCATTCCAACTGTGCCCTGCTCCCTTTGGCCTGTACTGTAACTATGGATCTTGATAAGCTCCAAAAGGAAATTTTATCTATGTCCCAAAAGACTGCTTTTTCTTTTGGAGACAGGATCCTGTAATGTAGTTCAGAGTGACTTTGAACTTACTATGTAGCCCAGGTTGGCCTTAAACTCCCAGTGATCTTCCTGCCTCAGCCTTCCAAGTGTTGGGATAATAGGAATTCCCCACCCCACCCAGCACAGATTGCTAATTTTAATGATTTGGTTCAAAACTGGAATAAATTTTCTGATGTGCTTCATCAACTTAATCCCTTTCATTATGTCAATGCTCATTTCTGGTTTTATACATTAACAATGCTAACAGCCACTGAATTATGTCTCCTTGCTCTCTTCATAGTCTGGCACAGAGGAGCTCAAGGCAATGTCGAGAGATATTGCAGCCACAGGTCAAGATGATTCAACTTCTACAAACAAACAAAGGATATATCTGTTGAGGTCCATTAAACATAAATTTAGGGAAAAATAATTCCATAATTAAATGGTGATTAGAGCTTATCAAGGCCTACTACTCAGGTCAGTTATGTCATACAGAAACAACTCCATGAGCTAGCTAGCTTCTGGTCACAATTTAGACCTCAACAATCCCAAGCTGGGGGAAAAATTACATCATCTAAAGACATGCTGGTTCCTTGAGAACAGAGTAGCAAAGAAAAAAGGAACTCACCTTAGAGAAAGGACAAACTTTGTAAACTTGCCATCTCTTCCCCACCACCCTCACATAACAAGAGCTTCATTAGCATAAAACCTGGGGCTTCCAGCTTAATCTGATAACCTCCTCACCATTTTCCTCAACATAAATGTGATCAAAGAATATCAAGGTTCTGACTGCCTCTAGCCTTTTGTTCCTGTTAACAGCTGGTCACCCAAGATCCCCACAGCACTGCCATTTCATCTCTTGGTCTTTCTATTCACAATAATATCTTGCAGGAAATTGGGGGCTCACCGCAGGAGTCCCCACTAGACCTTCAACTCCTGTCTTAGCTTCCGGAATGACTGAGATTTTGTGGCTGAGATTACAGGAACACACCACTACACCCAGCAAACATAACCCATTGTGTAGTTAACTCAATTTCCTACCAATGCTAATGATTATAGTAGTGGTGATGATGAAATCTGAATCTTTTTGAGTGTCATTAAATTGACTTCTCAAAGTACTTGCTGTTAAGAATAGATGGGTCACTCACTGTTGGTTTTTGTTTTTGAACCCAGGGCCTTGGGCCTGCTAGATAAGCATTCTACCACAAGGCTAGAGCCACAGCCTGGGCCACTCATTTCTAATCACTCCACTGACAGATATCATGCAAATTCCCTCCTCCAGATTATCTTTAGTCTTTGACATAGACTTCAGACTGCAGGGTTGGGACAGGGAACATTCTATTTCCCTTGTGTTTAACCTCTTTCCAGCTCTAACAAGGGCCCCACATTAGGACCTACAGAGACTATCTCTGAGCCAGTTCCCTCTACTGGCCTGTCTTAGGAAATCCTACAATAAATGCCTAAGCATTCTTGAGGGTTAAAACCATTATGGGTGGTTATGCTTTAGGGCTCTAGCATCCTACTTTTCCTTTTTCCCTTTCATCTAGCTCCTACTTTCTGGCAGTAAGTAATTTCAGGGAAGCCAGTTATGATGGTACACACTTGTAATCCCAGTAGTCTGGAAGGCTGAGGCAGAAGGATTACAAATTGGACCAGCCTGAGGAACTTAGCAAAACCCTGTCTCAAAATAAAAAATCAGACATATTTAAAGGGGACTGGATGTAGTTAGCTCAGGATTCAATTCAATCCCCAGTTTAAAAAAAAAAAAGTCAGGGAAACCAAGAGCCAGAAAGTCCATTCAAATCCTATCTTGCCACTATAACAATGACTTTCAGTCACAAGCACTTAGTTTCTTTTGTAACATGGGCTAACCTTCCCAAGATTGTCATGGTTGATTCATGCAAATACTTCCTGGAGAGGTACCAGTAACTTTTAGCCTCAAAGTTTATGAGCTGTTCAGCCCAGATGTGCCTCGGTTTCTCCACCTTTAAAACTTCTGGCAGGAGTAGGCTACAGGTTTTCTTAAGTTCCATCTCTGCAATTAAGAGCTCAGGTTGTTTAATATTTACCTCAGCTGCTTCAAGAGAATGTTGGGAGGATAAAACGAACTCAAGCTCAGAGTTGTAGAAGGGCTTTGAAGAGGAAGATGCACGCACAAACAAGGCATTAATTATATCAGATCATTTCTTTTAACTTCACAGGCATCATAATATTCATAACCCAGGGGCAAACAACAAGGCCAATTGTTCTGAGAAGTATGGAAACTGCTGTTGGGCTTGGCCACATGTGAGAGTTTGCATGTGCCCACAGGATAACCCTTCCAACCTGGCTGGATCCAGGCTGCGGGGGCCAATTTCTTAAAATGGGAAGCTTAAATGGGAGGTAGAAATCTATCAGCAAATGCAGACCAAGAAGGAAAAGACACATATTGTTTTGTTTAGGCGTTTCAATGCATTTATTTTGAACTTTTAAGTATATTTTTAAAAGGGGTCCCATTATTCTGCTCAAGCTGGCCTCCTGAATGCCTGGGGTTTAAGCAATCTTCCTGCCTTTGCCTCTGTAACTGAGACCACAGGTCCCAAGTACCACACTTGGTAGCTTGGAAACTCTCAATTTACTAGCACCAACTGGGTTCAGAAACTTGCTTCTACTTAAAAACAAAGTAGCAGATTTTTCACAAAAACTGGTTCTAAGAACCTGTCACATTTTCAGGGAGACTCAGGGCGAGCCAGCAGATTAACCCACACTTTGTTTTATAACCCAGGTGTGTTCTTGGAACAAACTCAGTGTTTTCCCAACCATAAGCCAGACATCCGAGAAAGCTGAATTTCTTCAAAAGGCTTAAAACGCCTGACGTCACCAGGAAGCACTCACCAACTCAACCATGAAATCGAAAACCTGATCACTGCTTCTCCCCAACAACCTGGAGCCTAGTGAAGTAACAGCTAATCTGGCAATTTTTTTACTTCAGTAAGAAAGATAAGGCAAAGACAACACTCAAAACCACAGCCCACTCTCATCAGAGAAGTACAGATAACGGGAAAGTAGAGGTATAAATTTTGGCAGTCTGGTTAGCCGTAAAGCTTCCTCAAGGAGCCAGAATCAGATTTGGGGCCCAGCCTGAGTGAACATTTTTACAGGTTGGCTCAGTTGCAGTTTGTTAGCCAGCCAGTAATAAAACCATGTGCAAAAATTCAAAGTTTATGAGGCATGGCCTCTTAATGCCTCTACTCTGCTCCCTACAGCCAAGGACTTAAGGAGCTGGCTTTGCCTGGGTGTTAATTGTTTTGTCAATCTGTAGAGTTATTTGGGAAAAGAATTTTTTTAAAAAGGCTTCCACAGACTTGAGGCCCTCAATCCTCTTTTGGAGAAACAAAGAAGCGCTATTCTGTCCCCTAGGCACTGAAATTCCACATTCAAGCTGTGGGCATTTGTACCTAACCTAGGATAAGGAACTTGCTGATGATGAAGCGCTAGGAAAATGCTAGGTGGCAGCGATTCTTAAATGTTTTAAACGGCAGGCGAACTATAATCTCCCCAGGAAAATGCATACGCAAATTTTCTGGAACCCCTCCCAAGGATCCCGAATTACACCCATTTCAGAACTTGAATTTGATCTCTTGTAGGAACTGCCCTTGTCCTCTACACTTGGAAAGAAAAAGACCTCTCCTAGCCACAGCTGCCTGGGTCTCCTGACACTGGTTCTCTGCACCAAAGTGCCCCCCCCCCACGTCGCAAGTTTTGGGTACATGAGAAATTGGAAGATCAAAAACGTGCTTTGATCTCTCTCACCCATGTTCTGTAGCCTAAGGCTTGCTGGCTTGGGACACCAACCACCACCCAAGTGAGTTAATATCCCATTCTCAAGACACTGGAGGACAGGGGTGTCCCCCTCGCGAGATGGCCCCAACCCAGGTGTGCCAGGCTATCTGTAGGCAGCATGGGGTGCAGGCCCTCCGGGAAGGGCAGGGTTAAGAGTGCATTCCAGCCGCCGGGGAAGAAGAGGGGCGGGGAGGGGAAAGGAGGGGAGCGCAGAGAGGAGAAACAGACCCGGTCTGTCAGTCGGAGACACAAAGCACGGTTCACAAAGGGGGCCCGACAGAGGCAAAGGGGGCTGCCCGGGGCACCGCTCATCCCCACACCTGCGCGGGGGTTGGGAGAGGAATGTACACCACGCATTCCTCCGCCGGGGCCAAGCCGAGACGGCTTTCGCCGTTGGGACTGGGTGAGGGGCCCCAACCAGCCCAACGCGGAGGGGTCAAGGCAAGCTAAAGCTGCGGGGCAAGGAGGGACTGGACTTCAGAGGACGCCACCATGTCCAAACTTCTCGGTCTGCTACTCACGGCCACCACAGCCCGAGATGTGCTTTCTGCGCCTCCCCGGGACCCGAGACGGTGCCCAAAGTTCCCGGCACACGCCTAGCCATCCCTCGCGCGGGCCACCACTTGGCGGACCACGCGCAGACCCCCCCACCGCGGATCAACCCCCCCAGGGCCGGCTAGGGAGAAGAGATGGTCTTACCCTCCTCCAGCGCCGGGCCGGGCTGCACTTCCCCAGCTCTGGTCTCCAAGGTCACTCCAGTCTCCCAGAAGCCCGACCTGCGGCAAGGCTGAGAGGCGGCGCACAGCAGCCAGCAAACCTGTGCCTGAGGCCCGAGGGGGCAAGAGGGAGGTCGGTTACTGTTTTGTCTGGCCCTCACAGCCCATCCTGGAGTCCCTACTGAGCCTCCGGGAACACGCTGCACCCGACACCATCGCCACGCGCGGACCCCGTCCGCCCTCCGGGGAGCAGATCCTGCTAGGCAAGGGTTGGGCACAGGAGTACCTGGTGGAGGAAGAGAAGGAAGGTCGCCAGGGGCCCACTGAGGAAACCCATGGCTGAAGAGCGAGGTGAAAGAGCTGCTGCGAAGACAGGCCAGCGTACGGCAGAGCTCGCGCGCCCCTTTGAGCGCAGCTACCCGCGGGAGCCTGGAGGAAGAGGCCAGGTGAGCCCCGGCAGGTGCTGATTGGCTCCGCGCTACAAGACCCGCCCCTCGCAGGTGGGGCCGCGGCGGGCGTGTTGCAGTCTCTCGCAGAGCCAAGCTTAGTCCTCCGTAGTTCGTCCTGCTAGTCCCGGTTACTCTCGGCAGAGACTCAACTAGTCTCACAGGTTCTGGGGTGCAGAACCCGTTCCCAGCCTTCCGCAGCCCAGGAAGACACAGGTTTCTTTGCCTGGCGGCTACGGCAGGGAAAATAAGGAAACAAATCGGAAGCCGGCTGCAAACAGGCCGCCTGTTCCCGCTCCTGGAGGCGGTCTGTCCAGAGTCTTGGTGGAGGCCAGGTGTGTCCCCTACACCCAGCTACCGCGCAGGTAGCCCTCGGCCTGTCTCCACCTCCCAGGCCGGCCCGCCCGGTGGACTTGGGAATTCACACTGGCCGTGGGTCCCCGGGGACCTGGTTACAGAATCTGATACAACTTGCTGCAGAGTTATTTCTGTTTCTCACATGAACAAATGGAGGCAAGGAGAGAAGGTGCCAAAGTCTGGAGGCCACAGTAGTGCCAAAAGGTTTGAAATGGGGGAATGGGCATTAGTTATGAGCCCCATAATCCCCAGCACCCCCCAAAAAATAATGCTTTCTCAACTTGATGTAAAGTGTAAATAATGGCAATTATTAAAAACCATTTTTTGTTGGTCTGAATTACTGTGCGATTTGGCTTTTTGAAAGTAGCTCTCCCACACCCTTCTTTGGGAGATAAAACTACGGAGATAAAACCGTTCCCTTAGTTACTCCTTCCACTCCAATAGACTTCCATTTCCTCTTTCAGGCGTACAAGTAGGCCTTGGACACAGAAACACCATGAGGCTCGGTCACTCCATCCCGCATTCCCTTCCCCACTACGCTGAACTTTGCAGACAGTCCCAGGCCCTGATTCCCGGAGCCCAACCCTCTTTCCCGAGTTGACTTAATTTCAGAATGCTCCTCCTTCCTCTCCCCTCTCCTCTATCCAGCTCACATTTAAGGACTGAAGGGAATGGACTATTTTTTCAGGTTTGTTTCTTAGGAGTAGGGATTAAATCACACTGAGCTACATCCCAACTCCTGTTTTTTGCTTTTTTATTTTTATTTTTTAAGTTTTATTTTGATACAGAGTCCTGCTAGGTAGTTATGTTGACCAGCCAGGGCTTGAACGTGCAACCCTCTTGCCTCAACCTTTCAATTACAGATGCCTGGCCTTCAAGGACTGACCTGGTAACCTACCAACTTCCCAGCACCAGGCCAGTAGCTAACAGTAGACCCTTGTTCTGTGACCAAAGAGCTTCTCTTTCCTAGCACCAGCTCTGGACCCTGCCCCTCCTGGCTTAAATGCCTAAATCCCACCACTTACTAATGCTGTGATTTTAGCTCTACAATTGCCAGAGGTGCTAATGACACCCTCCAAAGTACTAGGATTAAATGAATTAATACTTGTAGGGGAGAGTAAACAAATAGTGGTAAGAACAAACAAAAACCCCACTACATCCAGTACCTGGCCCAGAGCAAGGCCCCATGCTACCTGGTACTATTGCCCCAGGATCCAGCTCATTTGGCCTTTGCTATCTCATCAGTGGTTCTATCCTGTCTAGCACTCCGACATCCCTCAAATATGAGAATAGGAAGCACCAGAATCCTTCAATTTCACGGCTGAGGGTAAAGCCAGCAATCCGGTGTCTAGCGAGTGCTGTGTTACCCAGCAGCACGATGTAGTCCCAGAACCTGGGGGTGGGAGGTTGATGCCCCGCAAAGCCTAACACACAGGGAGAGCTTCTCCCAGCCCCACCCTCCACTCCCTACCTCTACCCCGCATCACAGTCCAGCTGGGGGTCCCAAAGCCCATTAGAAGGTTGGTGCCAGGGCGTGAAAGCGCTGCAGAATGGCACAGACCCAGGTGGGGCAGGGTGGCACACTTATCCTTGCCTGCCAGGATCCCCCAGCCGGCCAGGAGCCAGCCGAGCCATTAGGCGGACAGTTAAACACAAATGAGCCTCGGGATACAGGCCCTAATTAAGTAAACACCCGGCTGGAGGCTGTGCAGCCGCTCATTTCCGCCTCCTTCCCCAGCACTCAGCAGGGGTGGGGGTGGGGAGTCAGCTCTTCTGCCTGTGATTTGGTCCACAATGCTAGCTTCTCCACAGCTCCCCTAGTCCATTCGCTCATTCATTCATTTAGCTGAATGAATTTCAGATTTGAAGTTCAATTAAATTTGCTCACAGCCTGCTGGATGCCATGCACAGGGGGCATAATGATGAATAAAATGGACAAACATGCCCACACTTGGATTTGCCTTTCTTGGGGAGGGGGGTGTGGGTGTGGGGTTGAACAAAGTAAGCAATTAAGTAAATATGCATTGCCTTAGTGTGCTACGCGAAAGAACAAAGGCAGAAAGGAAAGTACAGGTTCACCAACAGCAGGTAGGGCTGGAAATCAGTCTAACAGAAACAGGATCCAGCCCAGTGGTCAAGTACTCATGGGAAGGGCTAGAGAAACAGCAGAGTTCCAACAGGGCTGTTGAGGCTCTAGAGACCAGCAACACCTGGAAGGCAGCCTAGCCTTTAGGGGGACAGTTAAACACAAAGATATAAAATGCCAAGGGGAGTGGGGACTTGAAGCACCCCATTCCATGCAGTTGAAGATTAAATATCCTGATAGGTTGCCACACAAAACAATACCCAGCGTTTCCTGCCCTTCATCTCCTGCTGCACATCCACCAAAGCACCCACAAGCTTGAGAGCAAGAAAGTGCACAGGACAGACTCTATGAGGGTCTTTCTCCACAGGCACAGGACATAGAATTTTCTTTTGCAGTGCTGGGGATTGCACTCAGAGCCTCATGCATACCAGGCAGGTGCTCGACTCTGACCTACACCTCTTCATACCTCGTGCCTCTTGGTGAGGATGGAGAAGCACCAAGAAAGCCCAGAGGTCTCACTCACTAGGAACAGGAGTTTATTTATTTAGCACCACTGGGGACTGAACTCATGACCTTGCACTTGCCAGGGCAAGCTTTTATTCTACTGAGCTATTTCCCCAGCCCAGGGATAGTTTTGAAGAAAGACTCCAAGAAGTGTTGATACAAGAGTGATGGTACAGGAGTGTATAGGTCAGGTTTCTAGCAGAGAACACATAGCAAATGCCTGGGGCAACAGATTACAAGAAACAGGAAAAAGATGCATATATGGTTGGAGGAGTCGTCCAGTAGGAAATGAGTCAGAGTTTGGAAGGGTGAGAGACAAAGCATATAGTACCCCATAGGCCATTGTTAGAACCTTGGCTGGTGCTTCAAGTGGGAGAGGAGGAAGCAATTGCGGGGAGGAGTGGTGTTGAGAGCAGCCTTCCAGGAACCAGATTGGAAGTGGGCAGGTCCACTGTGCTCTGCTGTAATCAGGTAAACAATGGAACGGCCCAGGTTGGGTTGGTGCTTGTGAAAAGGACAAGAAATCATCAGATTAAAAAAAAAACTGTGGGTGGGAATGTGGAGAAACTGGAATCCTTGTTCATTTGTTGCTAAGAATGTAAAATAGTGCATCAGCTGTGTAAAACAGTACGGTGGTTCCTAAGAAAGTTTACCACATGCCGTATACATGCATGGAATCATCATGCTGTACTCTATAGACATGCACACTTTGTGTCAAATAAGATCAATAATAAGTTTATTAGTGACAGAGTTACCATACAATCCAGCAATTCTATTTCTGTGTGTATACCCAAGAGAAGTGCAAGCGAGCACTTGAAGAGCTACTTATATGCCCATATTCATTGTATTTTATATAATATATATATACTCTATCTTCAGCAGGCTGGTCTTGAACTCACTGTGTAGCTTAGGTTCCACGCTGGGCAATACCAGCATAGCTCATAGTAGCTGAAATGTAGGAACAACTCAAATATCCACCAACAGATGACAATAAGCAAAATGATCAATAAGTACAGCTGCACTTTTGCAAGATGACAACATGCTGCGGACAGATGCCTGCCGGCACAGTCGCATGACAATGTGGAGGTCATTAATGCCACGGAGCTGTAATGGGCTAACGACGTGAGGCACAGTGGTACACGCTTGCAATCCTGGTGATTCGGGAGGCTATGGTGGGAGGATGGCAGGGTTCAAGGCCAGCAAAGTCCTGTTCAAAATAAAATTTTATGAAAAGGCTGGGGAATGTAGCTTAGTAGTGGAGTGAGTACTCACCTCGCACACACATGGCCCTTGGTTAAATCCCAAAACCAAGGTAAAAATAGTTAGAATGATTAATTTTATGTGTATTTTACCACAATGTTTAAAATTATGAGAAAAAGAGAGGAAGGACAGGGAGAGATTGGTTGATTGATTGATTGATTATGGGTGTATTTGGAAAGTATTGCTAACAAGCAATCAGCAGGATGACAATGCTATTTCCTGAGATTGGGGAGGTACTACCCGTGTCCCGCTCAGATGTCTTTCTGTATTTTATTGGGGGACTGAACCTAGGACCTTCTCAGTGTGCTACATCCCCAGCCCATAGTTAGTTTTTATTTTGAAAGGAGTCTTGCTAAGTTGTTCAGGCTTGAATTTGTGATCCTGCTGCCTCTGCCCGCCAGGGTTGCAGGTGTGACCTACCACGCCTGCTTTCTGTGATCCTTTTCACAGTGGTCAAACTCTTCTCCCTTGGCATCTGTGTGCCGATGCTCCTAACAGCCAGCAACTGTGACTCTCTTCAGGGGACTGATCTCTGGCTACTCGATTCCCTTTCTTTCAAGTTTACCTCCTTAGCCAGGAGCCAGAAAACAACTAGTACAGGAATGTGAAAGCCCCATTCCCCCTCTTCCTGGTGGGTAACTAACTTTAAGATGGAACAAGCACTCCAAAGCTCCCCTGCAGGATCAGGTTGACCCACCTGTTGCAGCACTCGGTCTGCACTCAAACCCCTAGAGGCCTCCTGCACTTCTTTATTCTGCTTCTTTCCACTAATTTGAAGTTCCTCCTGGGAGCACTTCCCAGTAAATCATTTTGGGTGAAAGGATTCTAGTCTCAGGCTTGGCTTCTCAGAATTGCACGCTCAGACTTCAGTTGGGGCACGTTTAGAGACACCTAGCAGAGCACGTTGGGAAGACTGTGGTCATGTGTATCAGGGAAGCTACTGGTTTGGGGACATTGAACAATCACAATGAAAATTATCCATTCTGAGGCAACTTGTGATGGAGATCTTGCCTAGATAAAATCCTGGGATTCTGGGGCTTTCCCATTTGTGTTAGTCTTCTGTTACTATAACAAAATAACCAGAGATATTTGGCCTTACAGTTTTGAAGTTCCTGTCTATAATCAATTGGCCCCAATGCTTGGGACCTGTGGCAAGACAGGACATCACAGTGGCAGTATGAAGCAGAGCAAAAGCCACTCAAGTCATGGGCAGAAAGCAAAGGGAGGCCTAGGAGGGGTCAGGATCCCACAGCCCCTTTCTTTCTTTCTTTCTTTCTTTCTTTCTTTCTTTCTTTCTTTCTTTCTTTCTTTTTTGTCTTTTTGAGACAGGGTCTCACTATGCAGTTCAGGCTGGCCTTAAGCTCACTTTGTAGCTCAGGCTGGTCTCGAACTCATAACAATCCTCCCGCCTCAGCCTCCCGAGAGCTGGGATAACAGGTCTGTGCCACCATGCCTGGCTCGAACAGCCCATTTCAAGGGCAGCCACCAATGACCTAAAAACACCTCCTGCCTCTTACATTTCCATCACCACCAATAACACCACTTGAGGTACCAGGCCTTTAACACGTGGACCTTTAAACATCCAAAGGATGTTTAAAATCCAAACTATGGCACCATCTCCAACAGAGCATGGCCTTCTTCAGTGACCAGAGTGCTAACATTGTCCCCAATATCCTCCACCACATAGGGCTGGGACTTTTCCAGATGTTCTGCTTTCCCAAAGAATTTCCCCTTCCCGGAATTTTTCTGGTTTGCATTTCACATTTACTTTTGTTCTTGTTGCTGCTGTTGTTGTTGAGATAAAGCTTACTTATGTAGTGCAGACTGACCTTGAATTCGCTTATGCAGTGCCCAGGCTGGCCTCAGACTCATGGCAACCCTCCTGCCAGTCTCCCAAGTGCTAGAGTCAATGTCATGTACTTCTATTATACTGCATTTCACATATTTAAAAAAAAATGTATTTAGTACAGGGTCTCAAGGATCTCACTACAGATCAGACTTGTAGTGATCCTCCTGCTTTCAGCTTCCCAAGCGCTGAGATTACAGGCAGACGCCACCACACCCAGTCTCCACCACACCCAGTCTCCACCACACCCAGTCTCCACCACACCCAGTCTCCGTATCTGTCTCATCGCCCCTGGGGGCAGGGGTGGGGCCAGCACAGCACACCCGTCCATTCGCAGTGGGCCTAAAGGAGGCGCTTTATTTTGTTTTTTCTTTTTTTTTTTTTTTTGGAAGAACCGGGGCTTGAACTCATGCCCTTGAGCTTGCCAGGGAAGCGCTTATTCCACTGAGCCATCTCCCCGGCCCCAAGGAGGCGCTTTAATCAGCTGAGCTGTCTGGCTGGCCCTTTGCATTTCACATTTAATTCTAACATTTTAAAATTTTATTTGTTTATTTATTTATTTTTTTATTTTTTGTGGCCGGCTCAGTCCACCCTGGGGGCGGGGCTGGCAAGGCTTGTGGTGCCGGGGACCCAACCACCGCGCTTGCCTAAGCAGGCGCTTTAGACCACTGAGCTACCCCAACGGCTGCATTTCACATGTTAACAGTCGCTTTTTCCTGTTATGGGAAGCCAATGGCCTCAGTTACCGTCATCCTCGTGTCTCTTTTGTCACAGTCTACATGACCTCATTCCTCTCCCTTTAGAACCTCCTTGGGCTCTGGGAACCAGGGACTACCAGAATCTAACAACTCCGATTAGGGAATAAATGCTGGACATGAAGTAAGAGTCCGCAGACCTGAGAATGACTGCTGGGCTGTGACCCGGGTGAGTGACCAAACACCTCTGAGCCTTTGGAACAAGTCACTCCCACATGAGTGACGCTGAGATATCTCCAAACTCATCACCTTCCCTTCCCTTCCCTTCCCTTCCCTCACAAACCTCTTCCTCTTACTTTACTTTCGTCAGAGCACTTGTCACACTTTGATTTAGTAGTAGTTAAAAGGAAGGACTTGGAACCACAGTCGCAGCACTCAGGAGGTTAGGACAGGAGGATCACAAGTTCGAGACCAGCCTGGGGGTGACAAGAGTGAGCAGAAGGCCATCTTCAACTGCAAAATGAGACCCTGTCTCAAAAAATAAAAATTTTAAAAAGAGCAAAGATTTGAGTAACTCTTCCTGGATTTGAATCCCAAATCCAACTCTTCTTAGCTGTGAGATGTGGGGCAAATGGTTTCTGATGTCTATGTGCTCCAGTGTTCTCATCTATAAAATGGGGTCAGTAGAATAGAACCTTCCTTATAAATTAGGCGTCAATATTTGTAAAGCACTTTCAGACATCGTAAACATGAAAATTCACTTGACTTCCACTTCCAGGCTGCCTCTTCTCATCAAGTGAGTCCTCTGGGAGAGGCAAGACTTCTTGTCTCTTTTGTTCACTGCTTTATCCCAGTGCGCAGAAGAGCCTGGCATAAAATAGACATTCAAATATTTATTGAATAAATGAAACTAATAAGATAATAACGGTTGAGCTTTGACAGAGAGCTAGATGCACAGCAGAAGCAAAATCAGTGTTCCTTGACCCACCTCACACAGCAGAGGTGACCTCCTGTGAACAGGTATATATAAGGAAAAAGACCGAAAAAACGACACACAGACCATATATGCCTAAGTACAGTGAATTACCAGCATGTCCCAGTAACTCATTAGAACCCAGACTCTGTGCTCAGTACATTTTATTTCATTATTTTTTCTATTTTTGGTATCAGAAACTGAACTTAGAGCCTTGCACTTGCCAGGCAGGTAGTGTGCTGCTGAGCTATATCCCCAGCACCTGTTTTACAAGCTAAGGTCTCAGTGTGTAGTACAGGCCAACCTTAAACTCACCATGTAGCCCAAGCAGGCCCCAAACTCATGATCCTCCTATTCCAGCATCCCAAAAGCTGGAATTATAGGTGTGTGCCACCTTGGCCCACTTGCATGCTAAGTACTCACATGCACGATTTCATTCTGATCTTCAGAAGTCTACACTCAATTCCTCTTTCATAGATGGGAAAATGAGGTTAAGTCTATCCTGACCACACAGCCAGGGTAGATGCAAAGCCACAGTCTGGTCTAGTTTTGTTTTCTTACAAAACTTACTCCCTCACTTAGTTGCCAACCTACCATCCATAAATATTTGCCAGAAGCATGAATTTGGGGAACAGGTCTTTTGTATATTAGGAAGAATGCCACTATATTCAATCTTTCTTCTTAAAAATTCCTCAAAATAGACATATCTGGTCCTTTGATCCAAGGTTAAGTTCTGTGTCTTACTAATATAATAGATCTTTTCTTCCCATTTTTGGTAGTAAAATTCAAGAGTTTCACTCCCCCAGTGCACATTTATGGGATGCATCCCGCAAGTAGATATCCTCCAGCCTGCCAGGAAGTGGCTTGAAGAGCGGGTGAGGCCATTTCCTGACATTTCCCACACAGGACTGCACAAATGACCCAGGGAGCTGACTTTTTGAGTCTACTTCTTGGGACTCCCTTTTTTTTTTTCCCCCTATGTTACTGGCCAGCTCTTAACATTTATTCTTTGGACTCCCTAAAGGTGTTCAGGCAGCCTATCCACTTGAGAAACCCAAGCTCCACACCTTCCCTTTCCCTGAACCTTGGGTGTGGCAGTGCTGCCTTGGGCACTAGGAGAATTTTTGCCAAGGCCTGAGCTATCAGTTTGCAGGGAGCAGAGGCCAAGCATTTATGTACATGTGTGTGTTGAGGGTAAGGAATCGATTAATCAATAAGCACTCATGAAGCCTTGCATATCTCAGGGGTTGGCTAAGGTTTAGAAAAAATTTTGATAAAGACCTTAAAGGAAACAATAGCTCCCACTGTGGTGTAAACTGTTATCCTAACACTGTGAGGGGGATTACAAGTTGGAATCCAGCCTTGGGAAGCTTAGTGAGATGCTGTCTCAAAGTGAAAAAATGAAAGAGTAGGCATGGTGACACAGGGCTGTAGTCCTGGCACTCAGTACCACAAGTTAGAGGCCATCCTGGGCTACACAGTGAGACCCAGTCTCATAAAAACAAAAAAACAAACAAACAAAAAAAAAAACAATAACAAGAAAAAAAAAGAAAAAAGCTGGGGAGATAGCTCATTGAAGGCTATTGGTTTAATCCTTACTGCAAACAATCAAAGACAGTAACTGATAGGTCTGGTCCTAGTATAAATTGCTGAATTATGGAGGTCCTCCAATATGGCTGAAGCCCTTAAAACAACAGCTTATCTTCCCAGAGACCACCTCCCCCCTTCTTTTCCAACTCAGCCCTGTATGCAGTTTCCTTTCATCTTTCCTGCCACCTCAGGGAAGACCCCAGTCAGTTCCTCAGATGTATCTAAACATCCCCCTCAAACCCCACCCCTGCCAAAAGGCCATAAAAGCCTCAGCCTCCCTTTGTGCCAATTCAGAGAATCCTTTATCTTCTCCACATTCTCTCAAAGAAAATAAAGCCTTTCCCCTTTTTCCTTCTGCCCATTTCTCTGCTGCTATGCTGTTGAAAAACCTACCAATATCAATAATCGTAAAAATAAAAATAATCTGTGCTCAGAACCATCCTTCCCTTGAAAGGCAGACTGTTTCCCAGACTCCTTTGACAGGTGACCTCCTGCTGGAGAAGGGACCTGGAGGGCAGAACAGAGAAAAACCAGACTATTCTTCTGGTGGTGCCTCAGCTGTGTCTTACCTGTGCTTCAGCCAGGTAACCCCAGACTCTGGCCACCAGTAAAAACTTTGCCTTCCCTTCACTTTCCCGTGCTGATGGTTGATGATTTTATTTTATTTTTTTTAAGTTTATTTTTATTAATTAATTAATTTTGAGACAAGGTCTTATTATGCAGTTCAGGCTGGCTTTGAACTCACTATATAGCCCCCACACTGGCCTTGGACTCATGGGGATCTTCCTGTCTCAGCCTCCCATTAAAAATATTTCCTTTACACTTATTCAGTCATCCTGACAGTGGACAGAACAGCTATCAGAGTCTTCTTTTTACAGAAAATAAAAATGAGTTGAGAGAGATTGGGTGACTCAGCAGGTCACACAGCTCACGAGAGGCTGCCTGCTGATAGGAGAGCGCCAGAAGAGGCTCCGCAGGAGAATGCAGACATGCGGAAGAGATAAACTACGAGCACCAAAAGCCAGCCTGATAAACTCAAGGAATGGTAGTATTTGTCCGAGAGGACAAGATTGGAAGCTCAAAGGGGATGCAAAAATCCCCCTATCTCTCAGACCCCTAATTGCTTGTATTAATTATATATATATATTTTTTGTTTGTTTTGTTTTGTTTTGTTTTGTTTGTTTTTTTGTATCTTAGTACAAGGTCTGTAAGGTCTCAATACGTAGATGGTAGGTCTGTAAGGTCTCAATACGTAGATTGTAGGTCTGTAAGGTCTCAATACGTAGATGGTAGGTCTGACTCGTAGCGATTCGCCTGCGCTCAGCAGCCCACGAGCTGGGATTCCCGGCCCAGTCTCAATCACCGTCTCAGTGCGCCCTTGGTGGCTGGGCCTGCAAGGCACACTGGGAATCAAACTCCAGGCCCCTGCATCTGCCTAAGCAGGCACTTTAATCTGCTGAGCTATTTGGCTGGCCCACTTGCTTGCTATGTTAATAGCTTTCCCCTATTCCATATCATTAAGTGCCCAGGGCACGTTTTGTTTTTTAATGTATGTGGTACAGGGTCTCACTACACAATTCCGTCTCAGTGTTTTCGGCATCCCCAGCGCTGGGATTATAGGCATGTGCCACCATGCTCAGACTTTTGTGCATATTATTAATTTAATTTTATTGTCTTTCTCCTGGACCACTGCAGTACTTTTCCTTAGTGTCCTTCTAATCTGTTTTTTCTGTCTACTCTCTTTTTTTTTTTTTTTTTTTTTTTTTTGTCTTTTTGAGTCAGGGTCTCACTATGCAGTTCAGGCTGGCCTTAAGCTCACTTTGTAGCTTTGTAGCTCAGGCTGGTCTCGAACTCACAACAATCCTCCTGCCTCAGCCTCCTGAGTGCTGGGATTACAGGCATGCGCCACCACGCCCGGCCTTCTATCTACTCTCAGACTGATCTTTTTATTACTGTTGTTGTTGTTGCATTGCTAGGGATAGAGCCCATGTGCTCTGAAATGCTAGTCAGTCGCTCCGCTGCTGTGCTATAACCCCAGCCCAAACCCATCTTTTAGAAGTGGCCAAATCTGATCAATTTGTGACTCTGATTAAAATCCCTAAATACTTTCCTATTATCCAGGGCTAGTAAGATCTTTCCTAGTCTACTCTTCAACTACCTCTCGTTTATTATATTAAACACAGATTGGCTGAGGACCTACTATGTGCATGATGCTATTTTCAGTATAGGAGTACAACACACAAGCCAGAGACAAGGTCTCCCTGCCTTCATGGAGTATGTGCTAATAACCAAATATAGAAGAAAACAAGCAGCATGTGGTGACGCATGCCTATAATCCCAGCAGTCCAACACTATGGTAGCATTGTTGTGAGTTCAATACCAGCCTGGGCTACATACTAAGCTAAAGGCCAGCATGAGCTGCATAACAAGACCCTGTCTCAAAAAGACACACACACACACACACACCACAAACCAACAGAGACTGCTCTGTTATGAAGAAAGTAAAGGTAAAGGGATAGTCACTACAGAAACATGTGTGACAGTGTCTTAGTCACTTTCCTCATTCTTTGAACAAAATACCCAACACCTGAAGCTGAAAGGAGGCAACCTTTTTTTGGCTCACCATTCAGCAGTTCCAGTCTTTGGTGTGGCAAGAGGGTCTGGGCAGAGGAAAGCTGCTCCCGTCGTGCTGGTCAAGAAGCGGGGAGAGAAGTCAGGAGACAGGAAGGAAGAGAAACTCTTCTGGGTCAAACCCCAGTTCAGGCGTAAATGTCCCCCCAAAGCCTCATGCACTCATGGGGTGGCCTTCTAGAGTCTGTGATTAATTCATGATCCCATTCTGGGGATATGGGTGTGAGTGCTACAGCTGCCCTGGGCAGGTGGGTACCTGAATGCAGTGGAGGAAGGGAGCGAGGCTTGCTCAGCATTGCTCCTCCACTTCTCCTCTGTTTTTGCTCTTGCTGTTTTCCTCTACCATGAACTGCTGCCCTCTGCCATGTGCTACCTTGCCTTTGAGCCAGCCAAGTATGGATGGAAACCTCAACAAACTGTGAGCTAAAGAAGCCTTTCCTTCCTTAATTTTGGGTGCCAGATATTTTGTCCCAGCAACAAGAGAAAAGTAACTGAGACACTCAGTAACCCACTTACTCCCACCAGAACCCATCTCCTGTGGCCAAATCAGCTGCAGTCCCCCTGGCTCAATCCAGGCCTTTTCCTATGAGTGAAGGAGGCTCTTGGAGGACATCTAGAAATAAGCCACAACATATGGTCAGGGTAAATGCTCTGAGAAGGTGACACTGATGCTAAGACAGGAATGTTGACGGGGGAAAGAAAAGAACAGCTGGGGGAAAGGCTGGGAGAGATAATTCAAAGCAGAGTAAATAATAGCACAAGCAACGATCTCACCGGAGACAACTATGGAAACCAGGAATGGAGAAGTCAGTGGGGCTGAGAGACAGAGATAGAAACATGAGAGAGAAAGGGGTAATGGCCAGATCCAAAGTGCTCCATCACCCTGTATCTCATGACACGGGGTCTAGCCTTTATTCCAGGCTGAGAAGAAATTACACTTGGTGGCCACATGTAAGGATCTGGGGAGAAGCAGTGGCAGGCATGAAGAAAAGACAGACAAGAAGACGAAAGCTTGGGTTAGGTGCTGGCTCATCTTCCTGGTTGATGAGATGACCCTGTGAGCAACAATATGAACATTTATTTATGTCTTTGGAAAGTTAGTAACACGAACACAAGGTTGCCTAGTGACTAGTAGCTGACATTAACCAGTCAGGGTGCTCATCTCAGGACTGAGGTAGTTTGTTTGCTTTAGGCACTGAAGCCTCCTCCCACCTACACATATTTGACCAAGTTTTTAGCTTCCACGGTTCCCAACAGATTTGTATCTTATAGCAATCTCTATGTGAAAAAAAAAAAAAAAAGCTTATGGGCAGGAGAAGTTGAATTGAGGAATAAGACAGGAAGCTGGCACTGTGTCCAGGCCAGAGGTAGTGGGCCTAGCTTGTTTTGTGCCCTGGTGATGACAGAAGAGATGCAAAAAGAATTGATCAGATTCTGGAGTTTTGGGTAAAATTTAAAAGCTTGATGGCAGGACACACACCTGTAATCTCAGCATCTAAGAGGCTAAGGCAGAAAGTTTGTTGTGAGTTTTGAGGCCAGCCTGGGGCTGTACAGTGAGTTCTAGGCTAGCTTGAACTGCATAGTGAAGCTGTGTCCCAAAGAGATGAAGAAAAAAAAAAAAAAAAAAACTGAAAAGTTTGCTGATAGATTGGTTTTGGAGATGAAGGAAAGAGCCAAGACTATCTCCAGCTGGGGCTCAGGTAGGTGATGATACTATTTATGGAGACAGAGTGAGGCATAGGAGAGTCAAGAGTTCTTCCTGTCTTGTGCAGCGTAGGCTCTTGAGCCAGGTGGGTGCAGGTGCTGAGCCCATGGTGACTGGGTCCATGGTGAGAGGTTCAGCCGAGTTACAGATATAATTGCTGGTATATTCATACAGATGATCCTTAAAGCCCTTGAAGTAGTTCCTAGGCACTTGGACATTGTAAGACTATGAGGAAGAGGAAAAAATTGAAGTCCGCAGAAGAAAAAAAGGCTTCAGAAGAGAGGAAGTGGGCACATGCTGTTGGGAGGCTGTGGGAAAGGTGCTCCAGGCCATCCACTGGACTTGGCTGTGCAAGATCGCCGCAGGACCAGCTTCACTGGAGAATTGGCTCCGAGGTCAGATTGGACCGGTGGAGCAGTGAGTTGGAGAGGAGGATGTATGACACTTTCCCCGAGCTTTGCTGAAAGGAGTAAGGAAATACAAGAGTATGTATGTATGTATGTATATGGTTTTGAGACATACATACTTACTATGTAGTTAGGCTGACCTTCAATTCGTAGTGATCTTCCTGCCGCAGCCTCTCAAGTGCTGGAATTACAGATATGTGGCACAGTGCCCAACTAAATTTTTGTCTTTTTCTTTTTATTTAAAAAAAAATCTCAGGGCCAGCAAGATAGCTCAGCAGTCTAAAACACCTGCTTCGGCAAGCTTAGGCAGCCACAGGAGACCATGGTTTGATCTCCGGCACCACATGCTACACCAGCCCCGCCTTCAGGGACAGCTGAGCTGGGGGAAGGACCTCTTATTCTATATTTAGTACAGGGTCTGTCTCTGCAGCTTGGACTTGTAGTGATCCTCCAATCTCAGCCTCTCCAGCACTGGGATTACAGGCATGCGCCACCACACCTGGTTTTGGCGGCCGGCACAGCAAGCCCAGGATTCTGGGGCTGGCATGGCATGTGGTACCCAATAGCTTTTTTTTTTCAGGCAACCAGTACAGCTGAGAAACAGGCAGAAGGAAAAAGGGAAAGGGGCTTTATTTTCTTTGAGAATATGGAGAGAATTTGGGGAAGATAAGAAATTCTCAGAATTGGAACGAAGGGAAGCTGAGACTTTTATGATCTTTTTCCAGGGGTGGAATTTGAAGGGGATGTCTAGATATACCTGAGAGCTGATTGGAGTCTTCCCTGAGGCAGTGTAAGGGGTGGAAGTAAATCATACCCTGGGCTAAGTTGGAGAAGAAGGGGGATGTGGTCTTGAGAAGAACCTATCATTCCCATCTTTTGGTTGTTATGAAAGGGGTGATGCGTCTCTTAGACTGCTTCCTGCTGAATGGGAATGTTGTCTTGGGGGCAAGAAGGGTCAATAGGACAACAGTTTATGCCCATGTAGAAGTTAGTGTCAGCTGTCTTAGCTAGGATTAGAAGTTTTTTTATTAGTTAAGGTTCACATCAGAGACTGAAGAAATCTTGAAAAAGTTTAAACAGACAGCATGTTATGAATACATGTTATCATGATTAAAGGACATAGGATGGAAGCAAAAGGGGGATCTATGATCTGAGTGTGTTATTTTATCATGACTATGTTAAAAAGGAGGAATATCAATCTGTAGTTTTTGATATCAATGTGAGGAAAGGGAGGTAGGGTCATTTCTAGGACCTGGACACAACCGTACTGAGGTATAGAATAAGGTGGCAGGATCGAGAGAGTTATAGGCGAAAATAGTGATAGGAGGATCTTTTATGAACATTAGGTGGATCTGCTGTATGAAGTCATTAGGTGTGGAATTATGTGTGATGAGCTCACTAGGTGATAGGGTGAGTGGACTGTGATATTGTCTTGAAGTGAACGTTTTTCCCTAGCAAACACAAGGGCTTGAGTTCAATCCCCGGTCCTGAAAATAAAGAAAAAAAAAAATTGAAGTGAACGTTTTGTCTGTTGTGTTAGAGTGGCTGCTTTGTGAGCATGTAGAGACATGGAGTCTATCTGTAAGATGTGTTGTCTAGTTGTTTAAAAAGGAGGGCTACTGCCTGAAAGGATGGTCCCCTTTTAATGTCTTAAAACACCTACTGTACTGTGACCTTGAGAGGTGGTGTATAGGGTAAAAGGCTGAGTGGAGGTGGATAGAGTGAGAGCTGGGGCCCTTAGGAGGGCCTGTTGTAGTTTGTGAAAGGAGGAACATATAGGAGCAGCAGGGTCAATGGGCTCTAACGGAACTCTTTGATGTCTTGTAGAGTGGCTGTGCCAAAGAGGTGAAGTTGGGAATCTAGAGGTGGAAGAAATTAGCCAAACCAAGGAAAGAAAGAACTTGTTGTTTTGTGATGGACACCTCAAGGTCACCAAGGAGATCTTTGTGGATAGCAGTGATCACATGAGTGGTGGGAGTGAAGGTAAGTCATAGGTGTTTGACTTTTTTTTTTTTCACTTTTGTTTTATTGAAGTACAAATGAGACAGTTTTAGGTGTTTGACTTTTGGTAAGGCTGTCTGAGCTTTGGAGGGAGAGATTCTGTAACCTCATCTTGATGGAAAATTAGGAAGAGTACTTGTGTGTCACAGGGCTAGGGCATGAGAGGATGAGCAAAGGAGAAGGTCATCTATATATTGGAGGAGCAGATTGGGCTTGAGGTCAAGGGTTTTGAGATGAGCAGCGAGGGCTTGGCTAAAGAAGTGAGGACTATCTTTGAACCCCTGAGGTAGGACGGTCTGTCTATGTGAGCTGCTGAGATCGGAGTGTCTGGATTAGGCCTTTACAACTTTGTGAAGGCAAAGAGGTCCTGGCAATCTGGGTGTAAGGGAATGGTGAAGAAGGCATATGGGCTTAAGTCTATTTTTGATATTTGGGTGCTGTCAGGTATTGGGGAATGTATGAAAATGCTGTGGGATCTCTGAGGCACATTAATATAGGAATGGCGTGTGTGGCAGGAGTGGGATTGGAACTGTCTCAGAGTATGTGGTAGACAAGGGGCCAGGGAGATGATTCAGTGGAATAAGTGCTTCCCTGGCAAGCACAAGGGCCTGAGTTCAATCCCTGCTTCTGCCAAAAAAAAAAAAAAAAGCCTTCATATTTAAGTGGATGCTATTTGAAGGCATACTTATAAGCAAAATAAACCAGACCCACATGTGCAAATATCATATAGTCTCCCTAGTATAACTCAAAAGAAGAATTGCAAATATGAATGTATAACATAATTAAAAGGAAAGCGAGAACTTGAGGATTCGACAATGAGGAGAGGGCAAGGAGAAATGCTGAGAAACGTGACAGGCAAGACCATTCACTTAAAGCCGGGCGTGGTGGCACAGGCCTGTAATCCCAGCACTCGGGAGGCTGAGGCAGGAGGATTGTTGTGAGTTCAAGACCAGCCTGAGCTACAAAGTGAGCTTAAGGCCAGCCTGAACTGCATAGTGAGACCCTGTCTCAAAAAAAAAAAAACCAAAACAAAACAAAACAAAAAAGACCATTCACTTATACACACTAGATGGGTAAGACAATGATCCTGAGAAACATCAGGAGATTTTTGAAACTAGCAGTTAGGTGGTAGGATTCTCACCCCAACTAACTTAATATATGCTGATACCTGTGAACCAAGCAACTGCACTGAATTTAACAAAGTGTAATAGAAGGGTCACATTCCAAATGCCTGCCATTCTGGTCTCCAAAATAAGTACTTTTAATCATGACATACCAGCTATTACTATGCTGCCTTTTTAAAAGTGGTAGTAAATGAAAAATAAAACAAAAAATGTCACAAGACAGTCATGCTACAATGCTACTATGCTGTATATGGATGGATTTCTAAATATCTATGTAAATATATATAAGTGTTCATTCCTTTTTTTAATTTTTTTTTCTTCTTCATATTTTGTATGGACTTAGAGTTTAGTATCTCAATACTTGATGGAAAATACATGTTCCATGTTATGCCTATGATGTCTGATATTTAGACTAATAGTGTGGGTAAACTGAACTGCATATGTTGCAGGGTAATAATGAACTTCTCTTCTGTAAGGTTAACAACCTAAGTTTGCAGATCAAAAATTGGAGAAAAAGAAAGGCTGCAAGGTCAGCCAACATTTTGGCCCTAGCCTTTCAAGGTCAGTGAAGACTCAGGACATAGGAGAATTTGTAATGTAACTTCATGTAATTCAGTAGTGCCCCCAGTTTACTGATCAAGGAGATTATGGGGCCACAGAGGAATGTGATCGATGATGTAGTGTGTGCCTAAGGAGAGTCACATGGAGAGAAAACTTTCTCTCAGGCTTCCATAGAGAGCAAATTGGTCAAGCAATGGCCGTGACTCATCCACAAGGCTGACACTGGCAAGGGATCTACAAAGTGTGGTACAGGGTTATAGGATAAACCCTGAGAGTACCTGACTGACTTTATCTGATACAAAAGTTACATTTTTGTTATATAAATCTTATGTTAACTCAATCTTAACCATCTAGCAGAAAAGTATAAAAAATGGAGGTATACAAAGTAAAATCATATTAATATAATGAGCTGTAAATGGCTCAAGTCAACAACTTCTATGGATAACCCGTATTTATTTTGGATAGCTGATCTGTGTTAGATTTTTTTATTTAAAAAAATATATATAACATTAGCCTTCCATGTTTTGAAAATTTGTGACATATATTTTATGTTACCCTGTTTGTGTCATTTTTTTCTCTTTGTTTATGCTTCTATTTTTCACTCTTCAAGTTAACATACAAATAAATACATTTAAAAAAATAAAAATAAGTTTAAAAAATCTTGTTTAATAATCTCTCCCCATTGAAATGATTTTTATTTAATTATAAATTAATTTTGGTATCAGTTAGACCAGCTGGTAACTCAGGAGAAAACATGCTTTTAAGTCTATGTTTTAGGGCTCACATAAAGGAACAGCTGTTTAGAGAATGAACTAAAAACAAACAAACAAGTATACACAGAACACATGGACAGCTTTATAAAATAAGAGTGCACTCAAATATATTTCTGGCCAGGTTAAATTATTTTATTTATTTATTTATTTATTTATTTATTTATTTATTTTTGTGTGAGAAATCATTGCTAAAATCTATCTGGAGCCAGAAAAAAACTACAATTGCAAAGGTAATCCTGGGCAACAAAAACAAGGTAGGAGGCATCACAATTCGTAACTTGAAATTATACTGTAAAGCCACTGTGATAAAATCAACATGGTATTGCAAAAAAAAAAAAACCCAACCAAACAAACAAACAAAAAAAAGACCTCAGGATCAATGAAATACATTAGAAGATGCACATATAACAACAAATACATGGGGCTGGGAGATGGCTCAGTGGAATAAGCACTTCCCGGGCAAGCACAAGGGCCTGAGTTCAATCCCCGGTTCTACCAAAAAAAAAAAAAAGATATACCGAACAATAAATATATCAGCCATCTTCAACAAAGGTGGCCAGGTTAAATTATGATGACCTTTTTAGGTTTGTAATTATGAAAGACTAGTGAGAACTTTTGAAGGTCAATTAGTAGAGATCTCTTATAAGAAAAATTTGGAAAAGGTAAAAACCTCTTATTTATAGTTAATACATCTGTTTGGGTCAAATATAGTGTATCAGGTTTGAGTGGGAACAGTCAGCTGAGCAGAGTAAGGGTCAGGCACAGCACGAGAGCAGCAGCGACACTGCGTAAGCCCTGAATTTGTAGGCCGGCAGTGAGAGAAGGTGCCCTGTTCTTTGTGGCTGTGCAGAGGATGGAGGTGGCTGGAGAAGGTAGTGGGGAAGGGAGGAGGAGGAGAGCAGCAGGCTCCACTGGAAAGGAAAGTGCTTGCTCACTAGGTGGGCTGTTGTCTTTAGTTTGATGGATGGCAAAAGGAGAGGCACATGCTGTTGGTGA